>JABXWE010042479.1:0-15459 GCA_014611495.1 Limonius californicus | reverse complement strand
AATAAATTCCATCCAAAAAATCAATAATTGTATTCAGAGTAATATCGGGATAGGTTTAAAGCATGTACATTACACATGCTCTACAATTTTTTACATTAAAACAAGGTTCTAATGCATATTAAATAGAAACGTATCAAGTAATATTACCAAAAATAAAGTTTAAAATTCAATTTAGCAGGATACAATCTACTTTGAAACTAATCTTGCACAATGACATTTCTAACACAATTTGTGGGCCTTGGTCAATCTCTGCAAAAAGCTTACGAATTGTTGCTTTCTGAAAGAAAGGTTTTATTGTGGAGAAAATTGTATGACATGCGTAATGTAAATGTTTTCCAATGTATCTTGATTGATTGATACTTTTAGATATGGAACAAAAACTTGAATATTGTAATAGCTAGACATCTTCCGTTTAGGTTTGTCAAAGCAATTCAAACGCCTACCTTTCTCAGGACGAAATAGTTTTAAGAAACTTATAGCAACATCGTGATTCCTGTAGATATTAAAATAGGCACTGGAATTAAATATTTTACGTTCTACAGTAAAAAACAATTATAGATACATTGATAACAATTGAACCACCCTATTAATTACTGTTATAAGCCGTAAAGCTTCAGTAAAGACACACATTTTGCTTTCCGCAACCAACCTTTGGCAAAAATTTGTTGATAATACTACACAAACTTTTCTGACTTAATTTTCAATTCATCTTATAAGTCATATCTTCAATATTGCCTGATGAATATTTTTTCTATTCGTCATCATTTCGGAGATATTCCTATAAAGACCTGCAACTATGTAAATTATGTTTTGTAGGCAAAAACACATCCGGCGCCCCCAGAAATGTCCATTCGGTACCGCCCCTGTAGTGGATAGATGCAAACGCTGTCGAATTGCAGGTTTTGAATATTCATGAACCCCATTCATAATACAAACGAACGCAACAGGCATTAATAAAGAATACAATGGGAATATGTAACTGTAAGTTAATTGCAGGAAATGGTAGTAATGTCGATAATGGGGCTGTGGTCGAGATCTATCTGCAGCATCATAACACGCGGAATAAATCACAAACTATAGAGCACAATAAATAAACAGACGTCTTTGCGGATGTGTAATTTCATAAATTAGTTTCCCGCTAAATGATTTATGATTCCCACTGTTTAATTCGCGGCCGTGCTTTTTATTATTTGTTAAGATTTCAGGTCGATGTCGAGCTAAGCCAAGTCCGCCCAATAAAACCACGCTCAATCATCCATAAATATACCCTTATTATTTACCCTCGGTTTAAGTCAAAATGAGATAAGCGTATGTGCCAGTCATGCCGAATTATTTCATTAATATCGCATTCGTTTCTTGATAATAGCTGTCATCTTTCAGCCCCTCAAAGGGATATCACTATTAATAACACGGCCGTTTTCGATTGACATTACTGTCTTTCCGCATAAATGGTTTACATTATAGAGAAGACTGCATGATAAATTATAAAATAGAAGGAACTAATGCATTTTTAACAAAACAGTAGCATGATGTCTTGATGACACGCTTATTATAACTCGTTTTCTTTTAATAGAATCTGAGTTAATAACAAATGTGAACTGAAACATTCAATTGGGGATCTCATCATACTGTGTTTCAAAGCAGTTAATAGTAGACCTGACATGTTAAACACTTTAATTTACTTCTTGCGGCTTTTTAAAACAGAAGATACAAATATATTTGAATGTACCGCCACTGTAAGAAGTGATTCTTAGGTAAAGTCATGGCACAAGCTTCGTTAAGTCAATTATGGGACCTCGGAACTACTCTGCTTTTATTAATATTTATTTAAGGTGAAATTAAATACCATGCTGGGGCTTAGTACCAACGTTAAAGAATGAGCTTACCCGGACATTTCACCTGATTAAAGCTTTTAACAAATTTACTTACATCATCAATTTGCGTCTTAAGGTGTTATGTAGCCGCAAATTTAATTATTCTCTTTAAATTTCCCGCCACTATATCACGCCATTCTAGGGATACTTTGTAATTGATCTATCAATTCAGCAAATAAGACTGACAAGTATTACCTTTTAAAACATTTATATAATAACTTAAAAATTTGTTGTTTAGGCTTTATATCTACGCTCCTGAGTATGCCAAAATACGCTTTTCTACTCCTGCATTATTAACATGTTTAACATATTACACAAAATGACTTATTTTTGTCGTAAAGCGTTGTATAACTAATAATTAAAATAGATTATTTGAATTTCCAGCAGTTGTTGGATGCGATCCAAATTATTGCATTAATGAAATATTTAAAAGATTTAGTTGTTTATCAGTACTCGTTGTTTATCTTATCACCTGAATTTCCCGCTACCGTGTGCACTCATACATAGGCGATGTCTGAATTATTAGAATTATACAGGGTGTTAATGGATTGCAGAGACAAACGTCTAGCGTTTAAAGTATACATGAAAACAAACATTTATTGTTAATAAATGTATGGTCGAAAATGTTTCCTTTCAGGAGCTTCTCAAAAATTCTTTAAGAAGCGCCTAAATGTAGGCAACTCAATTTACTACCTACTATTTATTTCCATAACGACGGAAATAAATACAGGATAAATAAAGCCCTCTTTCCCACTTTTCAAATTCAAATTACATTTAAATTAAATTAATGAACAAAATGTTTTAAAACTAAGCAATAGAAAAAACCCAAATTACAAAGCAAAAATCAACTATTTGAAAAATTTGGAATAACTAATCCAAAAATTAACAAAATTATAGTAAATGTTCAAAATGTCGCCCCCAGCTTCTACAGAACAATCACATCTACGTAGTAAATTCCTGCGCACCACTCCAAATATACCAGGAGTCTGTTGAACTTCTTTACATGCAGCAAGAATACCGCGCCGTACTTCTCTTCTCTCTTCTACACTTTCAACTGGGGTAGCATACACTAACGTTTTTAATGACCCCGCAAAAGAAATCAAGTGGGGTCAAATCAGGAGAACAAGGAGGTCACGCCACATGCCCTCCTTGACCTACCCATCTCTTGGGAAAAGTGTTATTTAAAAATTCCCTGACTTCCTCCGAAAAATGAGCAAGTGCACCATCGTGCTGTAGCCACATTTGTGGTGGAACATCTTCCAAAAGTTCAGGCAGAACATGGCGCAAGAAATTTAAATAAATTGCTCCTGTTATAACCTTTGGAATAGCAGATATGGTCCAATGAGTCTATCGCCAACAATCCTGGCCCAAATGTTCACTGAAAATCTTTGGTGTCCCCTATGAACCACGGCATGGGGATTTTCATCGTCCCAAATGTGGCTGTTTCTACTGTTGAATATTCCTTCTGTCGTAAAACATGCCTCGTCACTAAAGAGAACGTTTACTTGGAATTCTGAATCCTCATTACACCGCCGCAGAAATTCCTGGTAAAATTCTACCCTTCTGGAAAAATCTGCTTGAACCATGGCTTGTACCTTCTGTGGATGTAATTTCCGCTCCGATACTTTCCATTTCTAAACGAATCCGAGGTTTCAAATCTTCTGAATGGTTTGACCTACTAATTGGCGAGGAGATCTATCAAACAGGCAGTAAAATAATAATGTTGACATTAAAAAAATAATGATGACGTTGTCACTTAAAAACAAATGAGTATAGGAAATTGATTTTGACAAAGAAATGTGCATTTTTTAATGACATCGATGTGATTCAGGTTTTTATAAAAAATCATTTGTTTCCCTAGAAGGATATTGTAAATACTTAACGTTGGCTTACATCCGTCACTTTTCACCAATGTTAAGTAATTAAGGCACCATCTTCCTTCATCATCATCATCATCCCCAGCGTTTAGATATTCCATCTCTGGACGTACGCCTCCCCAAGGACTAAGATTGCTATATATCTAGTATGGGATATCAAATGGTGAGTCTAATTCTTATAATAGTAGGCTTGCTAATAAAAAATACGCAGTTCCCATATGATATCATGGTTAAGTAAAGTATGACGTACAGAATCATATTAACTATTTACGAATTAGCTTCGCCTGCCATAGAGGAATATCACAAGTCTACAGTAAAGTCTCGCTAATTCGAATTTGATAGGACCGGACCCTGTCCGGATGACCGAAACTCGAAAGCCAGATTGAATGGAATCAGCTCTAAAATGTCTGTAAAACCAGTTTTAGATGGGTAAAACTATTAAAATCGATGTTTTTATCATAAAAATTGCCTTTTAAGCCTCAATCCTACAACGTAGGCCTACGAATTGATTTAGGTTAAAAAGCAAACGATTTTATGGATTGAAATTCAAAGTATATTGATTGTACGGTACTAAAGAAAACTACAGTACATGACTGTTAATTAAAAACTGTACAAATGAAATATGTAAAGTTTAAATTCTATACGATACAATTTTACGACAATTTGTTTTTTTTTTTTGATGCCCGGATGTTCTGGGTCCGGATTAGCGAGACTGTATTGTACGATACATCTATCGTTAAGACTAGTCACCTATTTAAAAAAATGAACTTACCTTCTCCCACATATTCTTCTAAAGGCTGAAGGTCGCACACAACCGATGCAGAAAATCAAATTTTAAGCCTAATTTGTATCTTAGGTTTTATAATAGAAAATATGAAGTATCGTTCGAATTTCCCCCCACTATGCCAAACCGTGTTTAGATGAGATGTGGCGTGTAGAATTTTATTATAACTTAAGATTAGCTTCGCTCTGCTTAGAGAAGTATTATGGATCTACTTTATTTTATTATTACGTAGCGTTCACTTAAGCTTATTACTGAACCGTAATGCTAAAAGCAGAGTAAGAGCAGATACCTCTATTAATATTCACTCTTGAATATAAAATACTGCACCCCAAGTTTCCTCAGTTGTCACTGTTTAATCCAAAAATATATCTGCTTCTGGTTTATACTGCTGCAGTAAAGAAGAAGCGATTTACAATCCATTCAAGTTGTTTTCTTTGATACTTTAGTTTGTTTTCTATGATGTCTTCAACAGTAACGACATTGATTTGTAAAAATTTGATAAAGTTGAGGAACTCTTACCCGTCTGTCTTGCTGAAGAATAACATTCATTTTTCCTTCATTTTCACGATTAACCGAAGTTGCAGCTCGTTATACGTGGAGCTCATTTTCTCTACGAGTTCCCGTCTGTAAAAAATCATCACTCAAACACAAGACTGTTAAAAAGACCCTGAGAAATGTGATTATTATGCGCTATTCCACACTACAGTGAACAGAACATTTGGACATCGTTATTGTAACTGTCCAAATAATATTATAGCGAAACAATATGTATACAGGGTGTATCAGAAATAGGTACAAATATTATATCCGATGGTAGATTACAATATATACAAACTAGAAAAACATTTCTTTGGCAATGCGACCCTTGAGATATGAGAAAATAATAATTGAAAATCTGACCCAAAATTGTTTGAGTACCGCAGGATAATAACAAAAATTTGAGTTCAAAGACATGTTAGGAGAGTAATATAAAAGTGCAAAAAAATTCTTATCCCCTGCCACAAACCAAGACTATTAGGTAGGTCAGTAATTTCTATTCAGTTATCACAAGCCAGACAAGTATTTACGTGTTTGCCACTTTGAATTTACTTTACAATTAGGTAATAACCTTCTACAGCTTAAATGCATTTTCTATGTATCATGAGCAGTTCTCAAACAAAATTTTATTTTATTTTTTAATTCAAAAAAATAAACTTAATGATTTTTGAAAAATGAATAGTACCATTGAATTCTACTTGAGCCAATCTATTAATGGTTTAAATATTTGTACCTATTTCATATACACCCTGTATATGTATATTGTAACTTTTAATTAATTTTATTTAAGCAATTGCCTTCAGTTGAGGCGTTAATTTAAATATTAAAATTTAAGGACGTATTTTAATGGATATTTCTTTAATATAACCTTATATCCATTATTACGTATAAGTACCAACGCTAGTGGAGGAGCTCACTTTATCACCTGAAAATTCCATCAAATGTCTTGCTTTTTATTAGAAACAAAACACTATTTTAGATGCAATAAACCGAGCAATAAACATAATATGTAAAATATTGAACTACATATAAAAGAGTCTGAAATCATGTATACAATTCAATTTGAAATGTTTATCATGCAATGGCACCAAATAGCAACCCAAACAGAATTTACATTGCAAATTTAGTAGCACATTTCTGGTTTGCACAATGATTGGTGTCGTTAGTCAAAATTCGACTTGTAAACGCCCTTTTTTGGAACGCAAACCATAAAACAGACTGTTGATATTGACACAACTACCGACTGAATTCCGGATAATGTTTTGTTCACGGTTATGGCCATTTATTATTTTATGCCTGTCGAAGTATAATTAATTTTACTCCCTTCGTAACCGATGTCATAAATCACTCGCGGTTAAACCATTGTAAATTTCAACGATTTTTTCAGTGATTTATTAGTACACTACTGTTGTTGCAGGTATAATACGGACTTTCTCTTCCTGCCAAGCTGGTCGTTATTAAAAGTGTTCCGAAGAAGAACTTCAACTCCAAGACTCAAGTTTGTTGACTGTGGGAGCTAAAAATTCAGTTTTAAAAGAAAAGTTTGCAAATTAAAAAGATATTAGTGAGGGATTAAGCGAAAGTACGAACAAGCGCTAAGTATACGACGAGAACGCGAAAATACTGTTTAGCATTGAGTATTAATTAATTAATTATCGGTGTACAAAAATGTTACCAATGGTAATTATAACATTTTAATTAAAAGTTTTTCAGAAACATAATCTGCATGTTAATACTGCTTCTGCAAAACCTTGTAATATCAAATTTTTATAAAAATCCTAATTTTCAGCTTATGCAGGTACTACGGAACGGTTTTAATGGTCATTAATGAGTAGTGAGAAAAAAATAATAAAATCGTCTTTCTGATTGATTGTTTAAGATATGAAAGTTCCATGTTAAAATCTTCGGTTCCATATACAGAAACCGTCAAGAAGACTGATTATTTTGTTTTCTATTTAATAGTTTATTGTCATAAGTTACAAATTTAAGCATAACGGTTTTTGAAGTGTACGAACGAGAGCTTTATTTATGAACTACTGTATGCCGCAATTGGCTTCCGTCATTTGTAATACCCAAAGTTACCCAAAAAATAATTAAAAGTAACCTATCACAAATACTAGGACACCATAAATCCAAAAAACTTTTAAAACCAAAGAACCCAAAATTTAAAAACAGCCAAGGTTCTTAAAGAATAATGTTTTCAGGTAATGAAGAATTGTAATATAGAGAAAAAATGATAATTAAGAAGGCATACCGTAACAACCCTGACAATTTTTTTTCCTTTACTTTTACTGTGCAGTCTGTTAATAACTAATAGACACAGATGATAGATGATACCATGACATGTAAGGGAAGTTTTCCCGTGAGTATAACCCTATATGATAATGATTAAAATGCTATTATCTAATTATCGACATTAAAGTACATTGTGACAACTTAAGTTCTATGTGATAAATCTAGTGGCGTTGTGATTGTTAATCTTCTAGTTTGTACACTATTATCCAATAGGCTTAGTGCTAGTGGATTTGAATTTCTAGTCATTTTTGGTAAGTTTCGCTACACTGCACAATCACTTCACTGACTGTAGACACTTCAAGATCACTATAGATGTCTATTTGTTACAAAAAATGGGGCTTCAGTTCAAAAGTGTCTTTGATTAGAACCTCTGGACGGTAGCAATATTGAAGTTGGAAGCTGTTCCTTAACGCTGTATCTCGTAAGTCCAAACTGATTGAAGATTACATTGACCACCAATAGTTTATTACTGGGCGATAGTTGTGATTTTCTCCCTAGGAACCAATAGTGTTTTTGGAATTTTGTCCCAATATGCTTACAATAACAATAAAAACGTTAGGAAACAAAACCGCACTATTACGTCACCCCGTATGAAGCTCACTAGCTTTATCAATTAAATAGTCAATTATGTACACTTTCAAATTGATTATTATTTTAATCCATAATATAGACTAAAATCGTTTCTTTACGTTTTTATTTCACGTAAAAATATTACTTTTATGTTTCAATATAATGTGATGTTTATAACGTAACAAATTGGAAATCTAAAACTTCGCTTTTAAACTTTGTATACCTGCAATGCGGCATATTTTATTTTGTTACATAATTTTTAGTTTCGTGGCTAAAAGCAAATTTCAGAGAAAAAGAAAATAGCTATTCATCAAAAATGCGCTGCATGCCCTGTTATTTAAAATCTAAACATCGAAAATCTAAGATAAAACAAGCCCTAAGTATTCAGTTAATATTACAAATCCGATTTCTTTCAATATAAAGAGATTTGCATAAAGTCCTCATCTTACCAATTACACAAACACGCACAAACGGCGAAGTCTCTCCTGTAATTTTCTACGGAGCCTCGTTTTCGTCGAAATCCGATAATTCCCACTAGGAAGACTAAAACCAGAGGCAGGCTCGATGGGGTGCGGGTTTACTTTATGACCTATATTGTTAGGGAACGACAAAATTGCCGGAAAATTTACATAGTGCTCCGTAAGAATGTAGGTCAAGACAAATTGACATATTTTACGTTTCAAACTGGGGAGAAGCCGCGATAACAAGAGAAAGGATAAAGATGTTGGTCGCTATAACACTAACACTATCTTGATTTATTTGTGTGAACTTGCATTCCTGCGAAGGGCTTTACAGCGTTGGGAAATTAGGACACAGAGGGAAGAAAAGGTGACTGTTAGTTTACTTGCTACACACGTTCTGAATTATGAAAACTCAATTAAACCTGCGCGGAGAGCGACGTATGTCTTTTACTTTTAATAACTTTATAACAAATATGCAAATAATTTCTTAGAATGAGGGCAATAATTTTTCCTTGACCTAATTGTAGAAAAACTAATTTCCGCCGTATGTCTAAACCTGGTGTTCTTTTCTTTTGGTGACGTCAGTTAAATACGTCCACATAAACTATAAAAAACAATATTTTTAGTAACGTAATTCGTAGAAATTGCAAATATCTGCTGCAGACGGTTCTTCTACAGTAGAATAATTATATTTCCTAATCTACATCTAGAATTTATTCTGCCATTTAAAACATCGTGTCTCCTAGAGATGTACGAAAACACGTACTAACTTTCTTGATCTTATTTAAGGCAGAATGATCGACCACGACTACACAAATAGATGCAAATGTGAACACGCACACGTAAATCGACAATGTTACTTATATTGTCTTCCTTTTAACCGACGAACTGCAACCAAAAATATTTTTTCAGTAGAAGTATGTTTACACTAACCTCAGTATGTCCGCTTAGCTTAAAAACCAGCAGGTTACATAATGGTATTCCATATTAGGAACACGCATATACAAATTAACAGACGCCGTCTAGCAGTGTACGGCAACTATAATATCAACTGCAAGGTCTCATTTTGACTGTTTTACCTGGACTTCCTCAAACGATTACCATTAGTAGAGTAGCTTCATCGAAGCGCCATCACTAGAGCGCTCTCATCTAAGAGCCATTATCCAAGCACTATCATCTGAGCGCCATCATCTAATCTACACCATCTTGCCGCCATTATGAGCGCTACCATCTACGAGTCATCGTCCAAGCATAAGCATCATATCATGTTACAGGCATCATCCGACCACCGTCATCTGAGCGCTATCATCCTAAAGTCATTATTGAATCACCGCCATTTGCGCAACGTCATCTACTCGGTATCATCCTGCCACCATCATCTGAGCGCTAGTGTCTAAGTCATCATCCAAGCACCATCATTTGAGCGCCGTAATATAAACAGCATCATATCATCGAAACGGCATCGTCCGGCCGCCATCAGCTAAACGCTATCAGCTAAGACTCATCATCTAAGCACCATTATCTGAGTGTCGTCATCTAAGCAGCATCATCCACCCAACATCATCTAGGCGCTATTATGCGAGCGTCAGTATAAAATTATTGCCAACTGAACACTCTAATCTAATTAAGATCTTCTGCGCGCCTCCATCTGGAAGCCGTCTACTGATCGCCTTCATCTGACCGCTGTATTCTGAGCGTCCTGAAATGTCTTCAAGAATAACTAAACGCCAGGATGCAACGTTTACTAATAGTTTATTTTATTGCACTGACACTGACAAATTATAACTTATTCGTTTTCATTGAGGTATGCATATTAATTTTTTTATCCGTACATTGGAGGACATACAACACAAACGTAAACAGAATTAATATACTGTTGTAACTGTTCACAATATAAATTTTTGGCTTGCATACTGACGAAAATGATATTATTATTCAAAATTTTAAACAGAATATCCAAGAACAAATTTTAAAGTAATTGTTTCCTATTTAATCTGAAACGACTATATAAAAATGTTATATATAAATATACGTTACTGTAGCTGTTATATTGTACATTTTGAATCCAGGAAACGTATTTCAATATGTACCAAGGAATAATAATTATATATTGATTAGGAAATTTGCTCTTGGCGCTTAATTGTTCCCACACCCACATTCCACAGTCCCACTTTCTTGGCACCATTAGACAATATCCAGATCATCACACCCAAATGACAGAACCCAACTACTTTAGTTTCGTTTCATTTATGGGTTACTTACAACTCTGTAGTAATCAACATCGAAATCGGTCATATTCATATTAAATTAATACCTTCCCTAACTAGATTCCTTGAGGTTCACCTTTACGGTTACTGTTTAATAATATGCAGCTGCTAGCACTTGAAGAAACGACTCAATTGGTTGATTTCATTTATGCAATCCCTTCAATCCTGTAAAATGAACAATTCCAAAAAGAAAATAAATCACATCACATCCTATTTAAAAGTAGTACCTTGTCATAGTTTCTGGAAATCATCGTCCCCATTATATGAACATATATCCCTTCTTGTGTTTAGCACGAGTATATGTAACTTTTGCAGAATTGTTAAATAATCTGAAAAAGATTCAGATTAATCAAGTAAAATAATTAAACCAACTAACCTTTCCTGTACAAATATAAGATTATAATCTTAAACTACCTCCTCATATTGTTCGTAGTGTCTCATTTTTTTTAATCTCGCTGTATTAACCGCGTATAGAAGGGTTTTTATAAATCGAACCCATAACATTAAAAAATTTTAAATAAGGAGATAATGTACTCTTATTAAAGATAATAATTTTCTATTTTTCTAAAAATAGGTATTTAGGAACATGAAGAACATCTTCTTAATATTGATTTTCGCGCTCTAAATTATTTCGATTTTATAATTTTCATCTGTTCTTTAAAACACTTTGGTAAAACAAGTAGTAAATTGGTACTTAAAGTACTACTTCTAGTCCCACACAACAATATCTTGAAAAATCTCTAAAGGCTCTGTAGTCTCTTAAAAACCACTATTTGATGTGGAAAATCTTCCCCCTTGATCTGTCATACAAACAATATTATATCATGCAGTTTGGTCCTAAAAGTAACGTTTACTACTTACTCGCTAACCACACATCCAACACCATTACACGGATCTGAAATATGAAATATTCTGATTTTATCACATGCTAAAGCGTTACAAGCCAATCTTTTGAAAATTAAACTTTCTAGCACAATAAATTGAAGTACAATTTTTAAAATACATATATTACCCTAAGAACTAGAATTTCTAAAAATAACTTACAAAATTTCAACCTTTAAACACAAGCTGCAACCAATTTATTAAAGAAAAATTCGCATTTAGGAATAATAATAAGAATGCCTTCCACAATCATTTTGATCTTTTAAAAATTTAATACTTCCATACCACACATACGGAATTTCTAAAAATAGCAGTTACCTATATAAAATTTTCGTAATACTTTCCTTAGATATTTTATCAATCCTTATTGCAATTTTGTAGAATTTGTGCATATTTTTTTGTGCTTTACATTCTCTTGGTTTAATACTTTTTGGTAAGTTCTTTCATTCGTTTCCTGAAGTTAAACACTTTTAAAAAAAGTGTAATTTTACTAGCCTCAGGATACACTATTTTTATAACCTTAAAATCTCGAATAAATAGTCTTGTTTTCTTAGAAAAAATGTGTATAACTAATCGAAATAAAACTTCTAAATTGCGGCAAAAACATACACAGGGCTGCCTAGTTAAGTTGTCCTGCCTTAAAAGTCGTAGACGCAACCCAACATACATACACCATGCCAACCAAAAGCAATTTTTCTTTAACTCAATGAAATTCATAAATGTTGCCTACTTATGACAATAATCACGTCAAGCTATTAATTTACATACATTTTAAGTAATATGTTTTCAAATAACGAGAAAACAGATGTGTTGCTTATTTTTGGGGAATGTCGCGGAAAAGCATCATCAGCCCACAACTTATATATCAGGCGCTATCCAACTAGAAGCCCACCGCCTGAAGAACCATTTTAGACACTTAGAATCTTCTTTAAGAAACGAAGATAAATTTATCAATACCAAAAGATGTACGCAGGCCCAGAACGATTACGTACATGGCAGACGAACTAGCAGTAATAAATGTAGTTAGAAGAATTATAAAAACAGATGTATTTAATGCCTATCACGTTAGTGTGATACACCAACTGCATGAAAATGAACCTCAGACAAGACTGCAACTTTGTAATTTTTTTAAGAATTATCAACTTCCTTTGATCCATTTTTTTCTAATTTTGTATTGTTTAACAATGAGGCAAAATTCTCAAGCAATAGTGAAGTTAATACACATAACTCCCACTATTACGACCAAGAGAATCCGCACCAAATACATGTTACAGACCGAAATGCATAAAGTAGGAAGCAAGACAAAATATGCCGAAGATCAACGTCACTGGTCTAGTACACTTTGCGATAAAAACTTTCTTTTGGTGCGATGGCTCTAGTTAAAATGCAATGATTAAACTAACAGGCTACTACTAGTATTTCTCAGACCGTAGCAATATTGCAAGCGCGCATTCAAGTTTAAAATGGGCTTCATTCCCATTTCAGCTACTATGCTTGTGCGTAATACGCGGCCAGGGTTTCAGCTATATTGGTCAAACTATACCTACCTATTTTCTAAAAGTTTTTGCTGTAAGTGTTTGGTGTAGCATAGTAAGTAACTATATTACTAGAATCAAAAATTTAACTGGACGTTACTTGGATCTCCTACGAAGGTGTAGAACTCAATGTATGACCAAAACTGAATAATTTGCAAAAATGAAATTCATTAGAATGGTATCACTTGCATTTTCATATTGATAACCTATCGATTCTTGTTGCAAAATTTTGAAATTTGGAGATATCTCTTTATGTTTATTAAGATTCTTGACAGACTGATTAAATTCATAATGACGAAATCAAACCTGTTAACAATTTCTTAATTAACTTAAAAAATAATTCTACATGTGTTTTAGATTTTCTAGATATTGATTTTTTGGAGAGAAGCTCTATAAATTGGAGTGAACAGGCTGAAGCTTATATATAAATTGGAAGAAGAAGAAGAACTTTAATTTGTATAGTTTATTTAATAAACAGAGAGACTAAAACGCTATGTACGAAATAATGTTAAATATAAATTTACGATCTTTCCAAACATGAAACAACCTATAATTCTCTGCGCCTATGCTATAAATACGTTTAAGTCTGATCTAGGCAGCACATTTTAGTTTCAAAGTAATAATTTCTAAAATACTATGCCCTTATCTTTTATCACTGCTTTATCTCAATCATTGGTAAGTCCTACGTAGTTCGAATTTTGCGTGGCGTTCAGAATTCCGAACCAGGGAGACAATTTTCTACCAATCTAGTCGATTTATACGTCGCTGGTGCATCGAACAGTAAAATAAGCAATAAGTATAGAATGGAAATTGTGAAGCAGCATCTTTTCAGCCAGAATCCGACTTTGACACTTTTCTTTCTCGGCTTGAATATTGTACAAGTTAAACACAGATTTACAATTTTATTCAAACGGCGTAGACAGACACGCTTTTATTGCTCAAGTTTAGTTTCAGAATTGGTAGGTGTCAGGCCGATCGTCGTATTTTATTTAGTTTCTTCAACTCTCCACCACCTTTTACACAACTTTCGAATGAAAGGGCCTTAATTTTCTGTTAAGGAAATTGTCCGCAGTTTAGATCGCCTTTCAAACGCCTCCAACGTGTTTGATTAAACGCTCATTCAATGAACGCTCCACCGACACGAAACCGGCCACCACGCGCTGAAAATTATTAATAATGCCGCTCTAATGAGATGTTGAAATAATGAATACGAAGAGTTCCGAACTAATTAAGAAGACAAACTTAGAATTTAAACACAACTTTCTACTGTAACTCTCCAACTGTACGGGTAATTAAAGATAAAAGTTATTTTGCCAATTATACTTTTTCCTTTCTCTTATAATTACTTACCTACCTACAACAGTGTTTCTTGTTTGTTATATTTTGCATTTCCTGAAACATTTCCCTTGTCTCATGCAGGGGAAATTGATATAGAAGTTCCACTCAACTCATTATATTATCCGTAACCATAAAATTGTAAACCAATACTTCTGCCATTGAGACATCCAGTAATCGGGTATGAATGGGTGACGACGCTCAATAGTCAGCAGAAGAAAAGCAAAAATGACATAACAAACCAGGAGTTGTACTTAAATATATTTAGCGTAACTATTCTGGATGGCACATTTAGGTTGTCAAACGCCCTTCAAAGTAACAACTTTTATAATTTAAAACGTAATCATTCTTAAAGGGCGGCAATAAATTGTAAGACAAATATATAAATGAACTATTTAATATACAGGGCGTTTAAGCAATACTTTCACATATTTTATCCACTTATAGATCTCATCAATACTCAATATCAATACAATACAATACATCAATACAAACAAAAAAGTCGTAATAAACATGGATTCGAAAAACAACCGTCTTCAAGATAGGGAGTTTTAAAAAATAAATATTGTTTGTTATTTTAATAAGTTCACCACCCATTGAAACAAATAGCCGTGTAATTAAAACATTTTAATTACAAGTAATTAAAGTAGATATTGTAGCGTTACGGACCCTGGTGTTGTGTTTTTAGCTTTTTATTCGTCGTGATTCTTCGTGATCGTCTTACGTTCGGATCTAGAGTAGTTGAGCTAAATACGTGAAATAAAACACCAGAGAGGTTTAATACTTTTATTGTCATCAATATTAAACTGCAGACAATGCAATTTAGCTACCTCCGGTATTTACCTGTTCAGGCTAGGAAACTGCAGGAAACCTTAGCCGAGGTAGAGCGCCGTGATCTCAAGTACGCAGATATTTAGATGGGACGTATGGAACCCAAATTCCTTTAACCAACAACGAAAAAGCGCGGAATAGTTACAGGGTGGTGAATGTATACCTGCAGCTGCTGCCGAGTTTCCTCCAGCGCAATATACAGGGTGGTGAA
>JABXWE010042477.1:0-15758 GCA_014611495.1 Limonius californicus | reverse complement strand
TTGAACTACTTAACCTAACTTCAAGCTAAAGTAACACACCCACAAGTAATACTGATCTAACGTAACATAATCCTACCCGAATTTCAATTATATACCTAATTCAATTTTAAATTAATTTAATTTTAAGACAGTTTCGCCCAACCTAACATTATTGCAACTTACACAACATTAGCGAAATCTAAGCCAATCTTGAACTACTTGACCTAACTTCAAGCTAAACTAACACACCCACGAGTGATCCTGATCTAACGTAACATAATCCTACCTGAATTCAAATTATCTACCTAATTCAACTTTAAATTAACTTAATTTTAAGACAGTTTCACCCAACCTAACATTATGTCAACTTATACAACAGTAGGAAAATCTAACCCAAACTCGAGCTACTTAACTTAGCTTCAAGCTAAACTAACACATCTTTAAGTTATCCTGACCTAACATAACATAATCCTACGTGAATTTAAATTATCTTCTTAATTTAATTTTGAATTAACAGAAATTTAAAACAGTTTTACCCTACATAATATTATTTCAACCTACACAACATTAATACAAAGTAATCCAATCTCGAGTTACATAACTTCAAGCTAAACTAACACATCTTTAAGTCATCCTGACATTACACAATATAATCCTGCGTGAATTAAATTAATTAAACTATAAATTAATTTAACTTTAAGACAGTTTCACCCAACCTAACATTATGACAACTGACACAACATTAAGACAATCTAAGCCAATTTAGAACTGTTTTACTTAACGTCAAGATAAACTAAGGCATCTCTAAGTTATCCTGACCTAACATAACATAATCCTACCTGCATTTAAATTATCTTCTTCATTTAACTTTAAATTAACTTAACTTTAACACAGTTCCGCCCTACCTAACATTAGCTCAACTGACATTACATTAGGACAATTTAACACAATCTCGAACTACTTAACTTAACTTCAAGCTAAACTAACACATTCTTACGTCATCCTGACCTGACATAACGTAATCCAACTTGAATTTAAAGTAGCTACCTAATTTAACTTTAAATTAACTTAACTTTAAGACACTTTCACCCAATCCAACAGTATCTCTACTTACACAACATTAGGACAATCTAACCCAATTTTGAGCTACCTAACTTAATTTTAAGCTAAACTAACTCCTCTTTAAGTTATCCTGGCCCAGCATAACATAATCCAACTTGAATTTACGTTTTTTTTTATTCAACTTTAAATTAACTTAACTTTGGCACTTTACCTAACATGATCTCAACTTACACAACAGTAAGACAGTCTAACATAATAACTTAACTTTAAGTTAAAGTAACACATCTTTAAGACAACCTAACATTATCTAAACTTTCACAACACTAGGACAATCTAGGCCAACCTCGAACTACTTAACCTAACTTCAACCTAAGGTAACACACCCACAAGTCATCCTGACCTAGCGTAACATAATCCTACCTGAATTTAAATCATCTACTTAATTCAATTTTAAACTAACTTAACTTTCGGACAGTTTCACCCAACCTAACATTATCTCAACTTACATAATATAAGGACAATCTTAGCCAAAGTTGAGCTACTTAACTTAACTTCAAATTAAACTAACACATCTTTAAGTCATCCTGACCTGATCTAACGCAATCAAACTCGAATTTAAAGTAGCTACCTAATTTAACTTTAAATTAACTTACTTTAAGACAGTTTCACCCAAGGTAACAGTATCTCAACTTACACAACATTAGGACAATTTAACCCAACCTTAAGCTACTAAACTTAATTTTAAGCTAAACTAACCCATCTTTAATTTATCCTGACCTAACATAACACAATCCAACCTGAATTCACAATGTGTTATTCAACTATTCAACTTTAAATTAACTTAACTTTAAAACAGTGGCACTTTACCTAACATTATCTCAACTTACACAACATTAAGACAATCTAGTTTCGAACTAGTTAGCTCCACTTTAAGCTAAACTAACACATCTTTAAGACATCCTGACCTAACGTAACATAATGCTAAATGAATTTAAATTATCTACCTAATTCAACTTTAAATTAACATCACTTTAAGATAGTTTCACCGAACCTAACATTATCTCAACTTACAAAACATTAGAACAATCTAACCCAATGTCGAACTACTTAACCTAACTTCAAGCTAAACTAACACACCCATAAGTCATCTTAAGCTAACCTAACGTAATCCTACCTGAATTTAAATTATCTACTTAATTCAATTTTAAACTAACTTAACTTTCGGACAGTTTCACCCAACCTAACATTATCTCAACTTACATAATATAAGGACAATCTTAGCCAAAGTTGAGCTACTTAACTTAACTTCAAATTAAACTAACACATCTTTAAGTCATCCTGACCTGATCTAACGCAATCAAACTCGAATTTAAAGTAGCTACCTAATTTAACTTTAAATTAACTTACTTTAAGACAGTTTCACCCAAGGTAACAGTATCTCAACTTACACAACATTAGGACAATTTAACCCAACCTTAAGCTACTAAACTTAATTTTAAGCTAAACTAACCCATCTTTAATTTATCCTGACCTAACATAACACAATCCAACCTGAATTCACAATGTGTTATTCAACTATTCAACTTTAAATTAACTTAACTTTAAAACAGTGGCACTTTACCTAACATTATCTCAACTTACACAACATTAAGACAATCTAGTTTCGAACTAGTTAGCTCCACTTTAAGCTAAACTAACACATCTTTAAGACATCCTGACCTAACGTAACATAATGCTAAATGAATTTAAATTATCTACCTAATTCAACTTTAAATTAACATCACTTTAAGATAGTTTCACCGAACCTAACATTATCTCAACTTACAAAACATTAGAACAATCTAACCCAATGTCGAACTACTTAACCTAACTTCAAGCTAAACTAACACACCCATAAGTCATCTTAAGCTAACCTAACGTAATCCTACCTGAATTTAAATTATCTACCTAATTCAACGATAAATTAACTTAACTTTCAGACCGTTTCACCCAATCTAACATTATCTCAACTTACGCAACATTGGGACAATCTAAGCCAATCTCGAACTACTTAACTTAACTTCAAACTAAGGTAACACACCCACAAGTCATCCTGACCTAACGTAACATAATCCTACCTGAATTTAAATTATCTACCTAATTCAATTTTAAATTAACTTAACTTTCGGACAGTTTCACCCAACCTAACATTATCTCAACTTACATAACATAAGGGCAATCTTAGCCAAAGTTGAGCTACTTAACTTAACTTCAAGCTAAACTAACACATCTTTAAGTCATCCTGACCTGACATAACGTAATCGAACTTGATTTAGAAAGTTGCTACTTAATGCAACTTAAAATTTACTTAATTTTAAGGTAGTTTAACCTAATTGTCTATTTTACATTTCGCTGTCAATCTATGATCCGCTTATCTCCGCACGGTGTGTTGTCTACATTCCTGCCTTATGTTGTTCACAATTTTGTAAAATAATATCAATCCTTCTCAAACAATTTCAGAAATTTTCTGATCGAGATGAAAATGTAGTCAATACTGATTATGATGCCGACCAACAAAATGTTAAATTGTTTGATTATTTCATTAGATATCAGCATTTATTTAATGAAAACACATTTAAACTATTTATCCATAACATAATCAATTTTGAGAGATTCCAAAATTATTTCTTGTAAGTAGATGGATAAGACGTTCAAGAATTATATAAAATATTGAGCATGTTTCCGTCTATAGCCTTGATCTCTAAAAAATTGAATTAACTTAGATAAAAATTACGAAGTGTAAATGCCACCCTTAAAAGCGATAATAATGAATGACCCTGGAAATTCAGCGATTATATTAGTTTCAATTTTCGACGCACTAGAACGTTATGTGGTCATTTTCTCTTGAAGAAAAACCTTCATATTACCCACCCAAGCGAAACTCGTTACAATATAGAGGCGCGACATTTTTTAAATTTATTCAATTTGGGGAAGATTTAAGATATACATTGTATCCCACGCAAATTTCCAACAACAACAAATTGCTACTCATAGATTTTGTCGCTTAATGCACAACCCAGTAAGCTTGAAAAACTCGGCTCATATAAAACACTGAAGAACAAGATGTAATCTAAGCAAATTGGATGCCTTCTTACAACATTAATATAGGACTGCAGAGGACGCGTCCATGCAAATGGCCTCCATATATCATTCCTTGTCTTCGCAGTTTCCCTTCTTTTGGTAAATACTTCCATTATAATTTCCTTTTCTGTAATAGTTGAGTACTTAGTAAAAAAATTCTAATTAGATATTTATCAGGTTCCCGGCTCATCAAGCTCTATAAAAAGAAGAGAAATAGCTTTAAATGGAAACCTTTTGTACAAATATTTTATTTTCGCCATATCTCTTACAGCAATCTGTATATTTAAATTTTGCTGCCTTCCAGGTACACAATGATTATTAATGTTTCACCTAAACAAACCTGCTTAAAAATGTTTATCATTAATTTTCCAGCAAGAGTTAAAAAGGAAGTTATGAATTTTCTTGATGTGAAGGCATGTCCAAACATTCTTCCCTGCAAAAACCCAGAAAACTGGTTTTTCGAAGCAACGTCTGTTTCGGAAATCGGCACGGACCGGATAGAAAAAAGTAGTTTAACCTAGAAACTCAAGACGTGTAGACGTTCTTGTAAATAGTGACAATAGAGCGCAGTTAAAATTACTCTTGTAATAAATCATTTCGTGCTCTTTTTCCACAATATAAGTTGACAAAGAGTCAGATTAAATAAACACGTTAGTAACTTATTTGGGAATACCGTGAGGTTTCTCTTAGTTTTGTATCCTGATAAAAATTAACCCTGTCGTCCCTTTAACGTTCCCGTGAAGAGTCGACGTTCCAACAAAACTCTGAGCCTCAATATATGATTCCTGGGTGATATAAAACACTTAGTTCGTCGTTGCCCCAAAAACAGTTTTATGGTGCAATGTTCAGTCCTTAATTATTCCACTTGCCTCAGCCGTCTCTTCCTCTCTTCCCTCAACCATGAGGCATCAATCAAGTGAAAATCAACCTTTTTGGTCTTCCTGAACTCTATCGTCAAATGAAGGTAAAAGCTATCCTTATTTTCAATTAATAATGGAAACTCTCAGCAGTGAATATTTGTATACAACGTGCGCCGATTTGTGTAGAAGCCATATTTTCGCGAATTAAATTTTGTATAGCTTGTTACGGTCCAAAAAAGATTCACGTTACGGCGCCAAATTTGTTACGGGCCGATCGAGCTCTTTCGAGAATTATGGACAGAGAAAAATCGCACGTTGGCGTGCTAAGAAATTTTCGGTACGGCCAAACGCGCTTTTCTTTGACCCGCAAACAAAAAAAAGATGGTAAAGGCCAGCGGCTTGCTCAGAGGAGTAGGGAGGGTTCGTAAAATTGCTTATAGAGAAAATAATGCTTAGAGTTGTGTACAGGATGCGTCGAAATAAGTGGGCGCCACCTTTCAAATCCAACTGGTTACAAGGTTCTTGTGAAAGGCCAAGGACCACCAGCTTACGGGAAGGGAACCTACCTTTAATTGTGCCTCCACCTGTATAATTAAAGCTTGCAAAATCCTTACACAGCAAGTACAAAAGACACAATAAGACACAGTAATAAAAGACAGGCGGAATTTTAACACACATATAATGAACTGTCAAAAATGGCACAGAACATACAAAAATATATATCAACGATAGGAAACTTTATAACGTAAACCACAAACAGTAATAATTTCGAACGTTCGTTATGAACTCTACGCCGCTGGTGCCAACGCTACATTTAAATGGTTTCAATAACTGCGTGGCCCAGTTGCGCAAGTTTACAGAAATAATAGCATAAAATGTGAGAGTCTGTATAAAATTAATACAAAACGAACAGTGGCTTCAGGTCACTGTTAATATTTTTATCAATAAAACAAAAAAAGGTCAATACGTTTGAATTTTGCAAGTTACACGGAAAGTTTTGCTTCACAAAAAAACACCAAACTGGAAGTTTTTACCTTGAATTTTGCAGACAGGCACAACCTTGACGTAGAGACGGCACAATTAATGGCGATATCCATTTATAGACGATGAACACAGGCGAAGCCAGGAACCTTCGATAACATGAAATGGCTGCAGAACCACGGGCGTTGGGCTTTGACGATGATCCGCCAAAAGGCGATTGTACAACTCACTGAAGAGTTGTCTTTTCCTGGGGTTGAATCAAGATGTTCCCATTAATCCGGCAATAGCCGACAGTCTGTTAGATACCCCTTGGTACAACAGCGAAACGGAACACACATTAATGATACCCCTCACAAAAAAACCGAGCCGCCCCTGCAGCACTTTACGTCATTACGATTGCCGATTGATCGAGCTACGGACAATCGGAGTCCTCGAGATCTAAAAATGGACTCACCCAAGAAGCAATGGGGCCTGCACTTCTCCCCAAATGATATTGCACAACATTACGAAATCATACGGAATATTCTGGAAAATAATTTGTTGTTGACGCTCCGAATTCCCAGAAGCGTTCGAGGTCTCGCGCGAGAAAACCAAAGTCTGCAGATTTTACACAAAGGGACTATTTACACATTCCGAACTTCGAAAGACAAAACAAAATAGCGAAAATAGTAACCCATAATAAGAATTCAATTAAAACAGCGATACTAATTTCTACGAAGCGGCAAACGAATTACGGAAGCAATAAAGTGTAGCGGCAAATTTAAAAATCACATAACAAGCTAATTGTTTAGGAATTTAATAAATAATTAAATATTCGTTGTAAAATCAGATCAGATAAGATGCAGTTCTTTGTTTTTTCTTGATATGACAATAAATATGGCAGCCAGCAGCGGCTGGAGCACCATGTTCGGACGTCCTGAAACCCTATTTGGCATACAACTGTAGAAGCTTTTTATTTAATATATTATATGCCCATTGTTTAAGTATGTATGGTTTATCAGTTTTGTGTATTTCCTTTTTCGTTTGTATTATGGTGAAAACTACTCAGGTAAGGTGAAACACAATAAGATAGGTTCGGTTATCCGTAAGCTGTTGGTTTTCGACCTCTTCACGAGGATATTCATTTTGCTGTGCCTTGACAGAGTGGCGCCCACTTATTTTAACTCACCCCATACACTAACAAAACTTCCTTCCTGTAATCGTTATCCGCGAACCCTGCCTCCTCCATGTGCTAACCGAAGAACCCATTATATCGGTTTGTCGCGGGCCGGCGAAACGCTCGTTGGTCTGTATCAATAACTTCCATCTACTTCCGTTGACTATAAACTATTTAAAGAAATTCTATATCAGTGTACAAAATTGATCCCTAGCAAGGAAACCACTGTCAGAAGAAAATGTAGAGAACGAAATATACCGCGAAAACTACCGATGCTGTTATGAATGTAATGGAAAATGAGAAACTCTGTGATTATTTAATCATTGCAAATGCATGTAGGAACGAATCACACAATGCTGTATAACACTATACGATTGCATCTTACTAACTGATATTTTAGAAAATGTATTAATAGTTATTTTTATAACAAGTGCCGAAAACAATTCATTACATACAAGTGCAGAATTTGCGGAAATCTGGACGAGTATATAGAATTGTTTTCGGCACGTGATATAAACAACATTTTACCTACAACTGTTCACTGAAAAAATTATTATAATGTGATTAAAATTCATAAAAAATTGATACTATCCCGTCAAATGGTCATTTTACGACGTTGCAAAGCGCGTTGCTAGGGTTTGTTGATTGCTTCATTGTTCTTGGGCGCCATTAAAGAAACGCATTATTAATTCATTTCTGTAATTCAATTTGACATTTCTGTAAACAAAAACACATGTGTTTTTTGGAAACCTCGAAAGCACAAGTGCGTTAAACGTCTCCTTCCCAACCGTTGTCAAGGCTATTTTAGTTAAGTAATAATAATAAAATCAAACAGTTGTAGGTAAAAGTAGTTAAATACAAAATATGGAGTTTACTATTAGCATGATTATAAGTGAGGTTATGTGTACACGTTATTAAGCTACGACATGCATCCACGGAAATAAAATTAAACCTCCGCCTGCTTGACCGCACTTTTTAGAACCCCTCTATATATAAGTTTATTAATACACAGGTAACGGATTGATAACAGCATATATTAAAGTATGTTCATTTTATTACTAGTAAGAAGCTGAATTTTTCTGAACTTTATCATACTTCTTCATTGTTTATCTTCATATTTTTATATTTACGCTAACCGATGGTCCCAATACTTCTAAGTTATCTACACTTTAACGTTCTCGTTAAGATTCGCCATTCCAACAAAGACTCTGTGCTCAAGTTTTTTGTTTGCGTTCCTTTAAACGCCCAGTTCCGGAAAGAGACCACCCATATCCGCTAATAATGAAAGTGTTGATAGTTTGTACCTTAATTCGGCGATACAGTGGAAAAAAAACTGAAAATGTTGATTTTCGCTTTATCGACGCGCCAAGGGGGAGAAAAGACGGCACCGTGGGTGACGTCACTAGAAACTTAAACAAAGTGACGGAAATGTAAGTGTTGAGTAACGAAGAAATGGCGATGAACTGATTATTTTACATTAGCAATTGATGTATATGGAACGCAGAATACTGACGGGGGCACTAAAAGGGGTAACGAAGTTCATTTTATCCCTATCAAACTATAAGAGTAACCTAGCGGTATCCTTAAATAAATTTTGAAGTTTGTTTATATTTACTACTACTTTATCGTAGATTATTGTTGCGAGCAAACCATACGAAAACTTTATTACAACAGAAATTGTAATTTCACCCTAGTTTCACTGAGCACAAAGTGTCTGTATTCCTCAAGCGACTAGCCAAGACTATTTTGTTCAAGTAGTAGAGAAGCTAGTTGGAGCCGGTTTCTAAAATCATACTGGACTCAAATCTCGGGTCATAGTTTCTGGAAATGCCGCAAAAGGTGCGTCCTGTCCGCCTCGAAAATTCTAGCGAGCGCTAGCTGATGAAAATGCATCCGTCAGTGATGATGACTGTCGATACACCTGAAAGGTAGCGTAAAATGCTATTTACGAATGAATATCTTGAAGTGAATCTACCAGACGTTCAAATTCAAACGCGCGAAAAAGACGAACATCGCATACAGTCTTTTTAAGAACTCGCCCACTGTTTTGAAATGCTAAAAGTATAAATTTATAATTCATTTAACCCCAAACAAATTTCTACCAATTAAATGAACAAATAAAACTACTGAGCTGCTATTATTAGAAACACAATCTTCGAAAGGAGGCACATTAAAAGCCATACAAAGAATTGCCTTTCCAGAGATAAATTGCAGCGCATTTCTTTTAAATCCGACACTTGTCGATGTTCTGTTCACCCCACGGTGAAAACAGCGATACGAAACTACACGCGATGGGTACCCATCGAAAACCAGAAGCAGTACTTGATTTGTTAACAGCCCCCGTAGATGGACTTGGGCGCCCGGAGTCGATGGAAGATCGACTGCTAACCAAATGTAGCGCGAGCGTGCATTCCCCCCATAAGATTGCACCACATTAGGAAATGTGATGAAATAGTTCCAGAATAATTCACAGAAAGCGTTCAGGGTCAGGCGCAGACAGAACATAAATCGGCAATTTCAGCTTACAAAGGGAACTGTTAACATAACTCAATCTTAAAAAAAATATATAACGAAAACTGTAATCGACACAAGAATGGTAATTAAAATAGAATTTTAATTCCTATGAAGCGGCAATTAAAGTACGACTCTAATCCAGACAGAGTGGCACAATTGAAATGAACGTAACAACACACAACGGCAAACATTAAGAACCACTCTATAAATTTAATATTCAGTTTCACACTTAATTTTCGCTGAAACAGGTATAGATATTTTCTGGAAATGACGTATTAAATTTGTTCGTGGATACGTTTGTCAGTGTCAAAGATTGCGTAAGCCCAGCTTTCTGTACTTGACACATGTCTTGATAAATGGTTGTCTTAAATCTTAAATCTTTTAAATGTAGGCAGTCCCTGATCCGGGATGCCTGCTTGAACACTACCAGATAACACATAATAAATTCCGTTTATGAAACCTGTAAATCTTGAAGTAAACTTCCGCCTAATTTAATTCTGAACTTGCGAATGATACCTTGACCCAATTCGAACTTCTCCGCGCGAAACTCCTTTTGTTAAATATTAACTTTTATGTCTCAGATTAAAGTTTGCTATAAGTAGAGTCGAATTCCGTGTCTTGGTAATTATTTAAATGGGATCCTGTGAAAGTTACTTTAGGTCTGGAAAACTCTTACTTTAACTTGATGCCATATTAAGCCAATGACCCTTACTATTTATTTTTTAAATCCCTCCGGCTGGTTAGTATGCAACGCACAGCCGAAAATTTGTTCTCGCCAGTGGGAATAAGCAAAATTTGGAGCACATATGGGACATCGTACGTGCTTAACTTACCCTAAAGTCTTCTAACTTTATTGGTTAGGGTTCAACTTCGCAGGGTTAGATCAACCTACTTATCGTTTAATATTTTGCTAAAGATTTACCGCCAGCCATTTACGGATACAAACTTCAAAGGATTCATTTAATAATTCACCACTGCTTTTAAGTAAAGATTTATAGATGGCATTATCTAGCTGTCTTTAAAATAGAAAATTCACAGAGTTAACTAACTCGACAGCAAGTTCGAAAAACTTTGTTATTTAGTTAAGTGCACTGAACTAATAAC
This sequence comes from Limonius californicus, assembly GCA_014611495.1. NCBI lineage: Eukaryota > Metazoa > Arthropoda > Insecta > Coleoptera > Elateridae > Limonius > Limonius californicus. Next base: position 4,982 of record JABXWE010042477.1, on the reverse strand, counting down.
TTTCCAGCCGTTATTATGGATAAGTTAACTTGCTTCGAAGAGACATTAGGGTAGGTATGGGGTAGTGGATGCTTTCAGTAATTATATTTCGCGTAAGTGGTGTGCGATTGCCTGTTAATGAACATACTAATGGTTAATTAGAAACTACAAACCACTTCAAAATCCTAGCTTCTGTAGCTTATTTGATTATTTAATTACACTTGAAAACGTAATATTTACACAATGTTAGTAAATACAAACAAAGTTAAAGAGGATTTCAAATAAGCACTTCTGAATTGCAAGAATATGTTATGTTTGCTAACGTACAAACCCATATTAACCCGTAAATTTATTTTAAAGTACGAATCTCTACCATTTACTATAGTATAATCACGTAAAATATACAAACAACCTGACAGATAATGCTAATATTGCAGCGCTATTTCATACTAAATTTAAATAATCTATGTATATATATTATGATGATTTTTGATCCATAGCTCGGTTAATTTCATTTTTTTAGAGGATACTCGTACATTTTGATGATATCTTGGAATTCGGTTTCATTGTGGTCAGTAATATTGGACAGACCAAGGCGCAGATAACTTCTTGCTTGGTCTGAAGCACTAACAAGTTCGTTTTCTGCATATACCTATTACAGAGAGAATGGATTATTCAAAATTCTAATTTGAAAGTTTCTATATTTAAAGAAAAATTGTATAGAAAGATACAGTGATACAGCCTAGAGCTTAGATATAAGCTTAGCTCTGGATTTATTTAATTTACACAGGAGTATACTGCATTAATCGGAACATTTAGTGAAAATGTGTATTTGACACCTGCGGAGTGCGAGGTGTGTATTGGAGGCAGGTTTCGGAGATGTACAGTGCATTTATAAAATCAAAGCTTGGATGGACAGTGACGCCGTTGAAATACGAACATTTTTGTAAAATTAATTTAACTGTCAAAATTTGAATTTTGGAATTGTATATGGATCCAGGCGCCCTTACTGTAATTTGATGTATTTTTTAGCCTCGTTCCATGTAAATTTTGTCAGTTGCTAAGATGTTTGCTGATAAAACAAAAAAAGAGAGCGCCCTTTGTACTTTGCTGTGAATGCAGGCGTTTTAGTTCAACTCCTAAAAATGTAAAAGTTAATTATAACTTTGTTTATATTAAATAAAGTATTAGTTTATGTTCAGTTTAAAAAATGAGTTTCTTTGAAGAAAAAGTAAACTAATTGGCATTACTTACCAAGTTAATGTTGAATTAAGTGGATCCTGGAAGGGGTTCGTAGATTTGGTCCGACTTCGCAGGGGGATTTGGATCGCAGCGCAGGTGGGGCAACATTTGAGCTCAAGAACGTTCCTAGGAAGATAACTGCATTTAGACATAGATTGCTTCAAACGGTAAACTAATTATACGTACCTAACAGGAAGCATGAGCATACCTGAGAACTACAGAAAAACGCCAGAGAGTAGTAATTAAGCCTGTTCGAATTTTGCGTAGAGCTTTATAGGCATTTTACGTTATAGAACTGTATGCGATTGACGTGTAAAGATTCCATCGGAACTCAGCTGCGTACTGGGAAATAGTGTCAAATGGTCATTTTCTCATACAACCGTAGAGCGTGATAGAACCGACTTCTGAGACAGAGTACTTATGTTCGAAAGTTACACCGTGGTATTTTGTAGTTAATATTTGGCGACAAATATCTAAAAAATTGTCAGCTGACGCCCAATTTTTCATACCTTAATAAAAATAAAAATTATAAAAAATATGATTGCGGAATGCAAGCTATTCAATTCTATTCAACTTTAAATTTGATTTAATTAATTTATTTATTTATCTTATTAATAATAATGTATAACAATATATATTGCTGTAGTATACCCCCTAACTTATTTAATACGTTCAGCAAACAAAGAAAGAAATTACTGTGAATAACGTATTAAAATTAATGAAGGTAACTCACAATCTATACCACGGCTATAAGAGACTCTCAGGGTAAACGCTGTATTAAGAACTCACTAGAATCCTGTTTAATTTAGAAAAAATAATGAATGTACGGAGAACACTATAAAGGAAGTCTCAATTTAAAAAAAATCCATACCATGATTGCTCTTTGATTTTACAAAATTTCAGAACTATAATCTAAATATATAAATGGCACTATTGAATTTTCCCTTTTGTTGTCAAACTTAACCTTTCAAATGTCACCCACATTATTCGTCGTCACAAAAACTAATCGCCTCTTTCTTCAGTAAATCCTTCCAAACTGCTCCAAAACACTCCTACCAGCTGTCCAAACCTTTATCAACATCCACCTCGGCTCAAATAACTTCTCCAACTTCTCCTGGATGTAAATTGTAGTAAAACTTTCAGTTATTATTCTCGTTCAAGAACAAATTTAAAAACCAATATGACTGTTGTTCTTTGGAAATTTATTCGCCAGCTTTACAATATCCAAAGTAACACAATCCAGTAACAACTATTCCAAAAACACCCCTCTTTAGTAATATAATTAGCTCGTAACTCAACAAATAATAATTTTATACGAAGAACATAAATTGACACACCTTCTCGTTTTTCTAATATTTCTCGTAACTAATCAATACATTTTAATTTTTCCCTATTACCAATCACGACCAAAATTTTTAAAACACAACCTCCTATCTATAAATACATTACGTGATATCAACAACCATCGGAACAACACATGTAATGGATAAGAATTACCAATGATTCCTTTCTACTCTAGAAAAATAAATAAATGATATAAAATATGTTTTAGAATAGATTTAAGCCGAAAAAGAAACAGATTATAGAAAGCTCCAAATTACACATCATCCCTGGTTTATTATCATCAGTATAAAATTTATTGAACAAAAATAAAATGTTGAAGCACCTTCACACCGCAATACGATATCATAACAATACATATATATATATATTTACATCTTCCTATCAATTCTGCGGCCGACAGCATGGAATTTCCATTTAATCCTGCGTCCCCTGTAAACTTGCGTCCGTATATCGGACGCAAGATTACATCTTCCGTTTTTGACCATTTCTGGTGAGTATTTTTCCCATAGAAAGTGATAACTATCTAGGCCATTTTATGTGCTGAAGTTAGGTACAAGTTGCAAGCTCTTATCTATTACGGAGACCTCTATTTTTAATTTTTAAGGATGATCAAGTGGATGCAAAATTGATAGGAAATGTACAAAAACTATTCAGTGTTAGTGCACCGATTTTCCATTGAGGGCGCTACAGAATATATTTTAATATACGACACGTTTCAATCTGCTATCATATTTGCGTCCGGTGGCTTGGCAACACAGCCTGTGTTGCACCGTGATCACAGACTAAACAAATACTTTTAATACGCTGACGGAAGTTAATATGCGGCGAATGTTGCGTCCATGTTAAAGTGGAGAATGTTGCGTCCGTATTAACAAGTGGTGATATTTAAAAGACGAAATTTTATTATAAAGTAATAATGTCATCGAGGATTGATAAGATTAAACTATTAATTGGTAAGTATTACTTTATTTATCTTTTTTCGTTGGTTAGGGGTCGTGCACAAATTACGTAAGGCTTTTTCTCGGGTTTTTCGACCCTCCTTCCCCTTTGTACCCCAAATAAATAAAAAACTAAATAAGGCAAAAAAATTGCTTTCACAACTCGTATTTCTCTTCAAATAATTTACTTTCATAAATAGTTATTGAAATGTTAATACTATAATCGACTGAAAACAAAATGTTTTAAATCGCAAAAATTTAATTTTTTGCCAAAAACGGAAGTGTGTTATATTCCAGTTATCTCAAAAAATAGATGTAAAAAGTACAGACACTTTTTACGGATTGCTTCTGAGTGATAACGTAAACTTATGTTTTTTTACTGACATCGGTGGTTTCGATATTATTTTTAACGTTTGTTATTTCTATACAGAGTCGGGACACGAGCTATCCTTTCTTTTTCAATTTCTGCCCACAAGGGCAAAGTTGCGTTACCAAAAGTTAACGAAGAAGCTACGCAATATTCTTTTCCAGGAGTTATTGCTGCCTCATCTAAGAACAACAGCAATCTCGTTCAAAAAAATTAAAATTTTTGATTTGATAGCCAAATAATCATAAATTTCGTGCAAAATCCAGGCAAAAATGGTATGTGTTCAATTTTGCGAGAAAGTGTTTGAGTAGAAGCATAGAAATACTATTTCGTCTATGGTAGAAGGTAATGGCAAGTTTTGTTTCAAAAGGTAGCGATTCCCCGAAGTTCCACACACAAAGTGCCTTTAATACTCAATCGTAAATTGTTGTATTTTCGTGTACAAATTTCCAAACTCGTTTTAACTTAAAAATTTCCTTCCGCAAAGTTATTGTTTCTAATTCCTTTTTACAATTATCGAACTTCGTTTCTGGTAATACAGACGTCAAATCACTTAGAGTTTTATAATGATGACATTCCATTTTAAAATTTTTCAAGTCGTGTATTACAGTAACAGCATCTGGTCGTAGTTCCGGTCTTAACTGAAAATCTGTGTCCATAAAATGAGCCTATGAGTAAATATTTAGTTATCAGCTTTTGTAGTTTTAACACTTTAGATATGAGTACTTCCTTCACAAATTTTGGATTTTTTACTGATTTTCCAGTTTGGATATTTCATATTTTCTTTCCATAGCGACATATCTTGGTTTTTGGGGAATTGAAACCTAGCATAACACACTTCACTTGAATTTTGACAATTTTTCACCGAACATGTAACCATTGTAATTATTAACTACTACATTACTTACAGATACCAAAAAGGATTGCCAAACTATTTCGTACGACTGATTCCAACGATCCCTTACCTGTTCCTTTCCCAGAAAAGACCGACGAATCTAACCAAGGTATTACTACAAGCGCCAAAAATAAGATTTTGAGACATCCCTATTTTTGTTTTTTTTTTTGCGAAACAGATGTTCTGAATTTTGCTAGACATTTGAAACGAAACCACC
>JABXWE010042475.1:0-18548 GCA_014611495.1 Limonius californicus | reverse complement strand
CGACGTTAAACTCAAGATATCGACGTTAAACTCGAGATATCGACGTTAAACTCGAGATATCGACGTTAAACTCGAGATATCGACGTTAAACTCGAGATATCGACGTTAAACTCGAGATATCGACGTTAAACTCGAGATATCGATGTTAAACTCGAGATATCGACGTTAAACTCAAGATATCGACGTTAAACTCGAGATATCGACGTTAAACTCGAGATATCGACGTTAAACTCGAGATATCGACGTTAAACTCGAGATATCGACGTTAAACTCGAGATATCGGCGTTAAACTCGAGATTCGACTTCAATCTTAACCCAATTTTAAATTTGAAATGTCTTTCGGACATTCCGAGATCTTACTTAATATTTATGATTTTGAACTTAACGTTTTTAAGTTAACTTTGATATTTTGTCTTTTAACGCAAAATGTCGACTTTAAACACAACATTTCGGGAAGAAATCAACACTTCGAGTTAGAAAGTCAACAAGTAAGACTTCAAACGCATCAATACGATTTAAACTCTTCTATACGATTTTAAACTCTTCAATACGACTTTAAATTTTTTACTGCGACGTTAAACTTTTCACTGGGGCTTTAACTTTTCATTACTTCTTTAAACTTTTCATTACTTCTTTAAACTCAATACATCGACTCTAAACTCGACAAACACATCGACTTTAAACTTAACAAACACATCGACTTTAAACTTAACAAACACATCGACTTTAAACTTAACAAACACATCGACTTTAGACTCAATACACACATCGACTTTAAACTCAATGAACACATCGACTAAACTAAACTAAAACATCGGCTGTAAACTCATCACCACGACTGAAATACAATACTACCTAAAATTCGACATTTCGATTATCAACTCAACATTTTGCTTATGAACTCAATACTTTGACTATAAACTTACCATTACAACTTTAAGCATAACACTTCGACTTTAAACTCATCATTACAACTTTAAGCTTAACACTTCGGGTTTAAACTCATCATCACAACTTTAATCTTAACACTTCGACTGTAATCTCAATATTATGATTTTAAGTTTCATATTTCCATGTTTAACTTACGATTCTACGCTGAGATCACGAAATCTTGAGTTTAAAATTCATTATTTCAAATTTAAGATCTAGGTTTCTATATTAACGGTAAGATTTGGACAATAAACTAAAAATGTCAACATTATTTTATAATTCGACTTAAACTTAAAGTGTCGATTTCATACAAAAGACCATTATTTTAAATTTACGCAATAAACTCAATAGTTCTACTGTATGATTGTAAATTCGATATTTCAACTTTAAATTTAAGATATTAAGTTAGAACGTGGAACCTTTACTTTAAAGTAGAGACACTGATTTAACTTATAGAACATGTCAACAGTAAACCAGAAATTTCAGTTTTAGTTTGAAATGTTAAACTATCACGTAGAATTTTGACTTTCTTCTCAAGATGTTGATTTGATCTTTGAACTACATATTTCGACTTGTAAATAAAATATCGTGCTACCGCTTCATAGCAAATATAAATAAAAATGTACACTTTTAAGTGCGCATCGCACCCAAGAAGCTAAATTGAGGCAAAAACGTGAAAAGGCTTCATTTAATTGGATTTGATTTATTTTTCACAAATTCAAGACTTCGACGTGCACATAAGGCGCTTAAATAACTTTTGCTAGGCCGGAAGAGCGACAGGTTATATTATTTTATATTTATCTTGTCTCGTCAATTAGTTGCTACAGCCCATGGTTTTTTAATAAAATGTTTTTCATAACATATGCTTCATGTCCCACTATAAATATTTATTTACCCCGCGCCGCTTAGTAATTTTATTTATAATATCAGCGGGCTCACATTGTTTTTTAAATAAACCCCTATTTGTTTAGCATGACTGAGCTTTAGGAAGTAGGTCTCTGAAACATCCCTCTTCATTTTTACGCGGAATAATTTTGAGCTGAAATTTTCAGAGTTGGCCCGGCTTAAATGCGCGCCACCCCGAAACTTTTAACAACAAATTTGTGTTTCGTGTAGTTTAATCTCCGTTTGGTTTTGGTTTTGCAGTAATTGAAATGCTTAGCGGTCTTGGAGTTGCCGTCATTTCCAGTCCAATCAATATGGCATTCTTATTTGATCTAAACATTTCTCTTGGCCGTGTTTGCTTACGTGCTATGTTTCTGACCTAAATGGTAAATGCAGGTATATAAATCATTTGCCGCAAGTCCACTGTGCCCGTGGATAAATGGCATTTGACCTCATAATTGATTATGGGACTATCGTATAACTCATCAGAACGTGCCTGGTTAATTTAGTAATTTTATTAAAGCTCTACCAAACGTGTATCGTTTACTTTTAACACCTTTCTAGGTTATATGAACATTAACAAAGGATTACAATTTTATTTGTACGGTTCTTAAACACTTTCTTTAAAATGCTCACAAAGCCAATTTCTGCAAATTTCTTGGATAATAAAAAATTGCAGAATTCATTATCCCAAAGAAATCGTCCAAGCAATTTGTTACAATTTTTGAAATTCCTATTGGTGTTCATGAAATAATATATATTATTCCTAATAAAATGCTAAAATGCTCAGCATTTCTAAACATCAGCGATTAGAAGTAACGCGTTATAAGTTATGACGTTCTTGGTAACGCGTTAAGTAATAAATTCTGATGTAAAATTAATCTGGACAAAAAAATGTAAGGTTGTTACAAACAACCGCATTACATATTTTGACAATTACTGTGATATTGTTCTTATATATATTTATTATGAAGCTTTCACAGGCCTTATAGGCCCATGGCTTTGGTATGAGGCAAGGCTAAGCTAGTTTGTGCTATGCACAACAGGGCCCGACTCTGCGGGTTACCGTGTTGGTACGTAACCATGCTTAACCTGCCTGATGTGTGGTGTATTTTTGTGTATATGACTTGTTACTCCTCTAGTGCGATTGTAATTTGATCCCCAATGGAAAATGGAGGCCGGGACCCAGTACCGATCACCCAGGAAATTAGATAAATTTCCGATCCTGTAGTGATTCGAACTGGAAAACGTTTGGACTATTACATCCAAAGCTTGGCTCTCTTACAACTGAGGCATCCCTGCCAATATATACAGGGTGTCCTTTAAATGCCTTAAAAGCTTCAGGTAGAATTTTTCCTTTATGAATGCTTAATACAAATCTTCAACAAAAAAGTAGGTATTTGGAGCTTAGTTTTCTTGTACGAGAGTGTTAAAGTTCATATCTTTAAAACAGAATTTCATGGAAACAATAACGAGAACTTTAATGTTGCACGTATCTGCCGATAAGTGACTGACTGCCACTTGATTATGTAAAGATTAATATTGAGTTGACGCTCTAGTTGCTCTTCTGAAAGTACTGTTAAAAATGATAAATTTCGTAAATACTACATTTGACAACAGTGCAAGGCCATGGTATTGTGATGAAAAGTAGAAAATTTGTTTTTCGACATTTGTCAAAATCTTTGATTTACTTATCGGGACGTTTGCATTGTCATTTTCCTTCAGTTCGTGGTTCGTTGTGAGTTTATTTGCGTTTTGCTGTATTCATTCACTTTGTTAAATGATAAAAACGTAATTTTTGGACATCTCGATTTTGCTTCATGTATAATGTCGGCCTACTAATTAAATTCTCCATAAATGCAAAGACATCGTCAACGTTGCCAAGTATAATATTCTTTAAGTGTCTCGTGTGAGGAAACTAAACACTATAGGAAGTTCGTAGTATTTTTGAGGACTGTATTTCTTACAGAAGAGTGCTACCTGAAGCTTTTAAGGTATTTAAAGGACACCCTGTATATATATATATATATATATATATATAAAATACTATGTGCCTTATTAGTTAGACGTTATGAAGGAAGTAGTTGGTTGACAAGCGAAGCAAATATTAAAGGATTAAAATTTTCTTCTTCTCTTTTCGGGTTTTCGATTATCATCTTCCGGTTCCCTATAATTTCTTCGATCTCTCCCCATCATTCCAATTTCGGCCCTTTATACCCTCTTCTTCAAATGTCTCCTCTATCCCTTTTTGCAGCTTTTACTTGGCCTTCCTTTTTCCTGCGCTTTTTTGGACCCATTAGCGCTCCTCGGAGTACGTGTTTCGTCCATCCTTTGGAGATGGTCATACCGCATCAATTGTATTCATTTCACATCCTCCACTATGTATTTTCCTATCCCCCATTATGTTCCAAATTGTTTCGTTTCTAACTCTGTTCAATTTTGAAACTCTTTGCAAGTAGTCCATTCAATAACTTTAAAATCATTTTTTGTTTTGTCAGTGTTGCCCCATAATACGGAATTAAGTAATCTTATGGTTTCTTCTGTATTATTCTGTCTTTCACTGTACTGTCGGTCGTTCCATTTTTATCTAATATATGGACTTCCGGGTATCTATACTGATCGCATCCTTTTATGTTCTGTTTCCAAATCTTCAGTTGATTGTCTTATTCTTATTTATCTTCCCATACTCTTCAGCCAATTTTCACACCATGTACTGTATGTCATCGCGGTCCTGTGCTATAAGGACTTGGTCGTCCCCAAAGTGTTGCGAATATGGGGTGATGTTGTTTATTAAAATGTAGGGTTTGAATATACCACTTTTTCAGTACTTTAGCTTTTTAAGAGCGGATTTTCATAACGACTTAGCTTTTGGATTTTGGTCGCATTTATCAATTTTTCCCTTCCTTCTACCTCATTGGCATTTATGGTAAAATATTTGGTATATCAGTAATCAGTAACGTCGTCTTTGTATAGGTATATATCCCATACGAAACGCAGCGAGGTTTCCTTCGGTAATATTAAAAATAATTAAGAATTTGTTTATTTTTAAACTAATTTTTTACATATTTTTTTACATTGTGTATTTTAAAAAATGCCAACGTAATAGAGTTGCGTTACTAACGTAACGTAACGTTTCAGCTGCTGGTAAACACGCGTAAAAATGTTTTCACACAGTTAATTCTTCTTTGAGTGCTTTATCTCTTACGAGACGTAGCGATCTTTTGTCCTCTTTTATGCCTGTGTTGCGCTTTTAAAGTGCCACATACATATAGGACCTACAGCTTAACGTGGGCTCCGAACCACGGGAACTGTAAACACTTCTACTCCAGAGAAGATTTACTAGGTAGAATACCTCGGTGGTTTGCCACTGTCTTGCGAGAGAGAAGGGCCGTTAAAAACCCGATGTTCCGTTACTGGGAATTGACCCCAGGGCCTCCAGCCCACGGTAGCCTCTAATTCATTAGTTTGCTTGAATTTCTTAACAATACGAATTGTACAGGTAGGGCATAAAAATCTACCATTTTATTAAATTTTCTATAATATGTTGACAAGTTAAGTAGGCTCTCTCCTTTCAATAATTTATTAAAATTTCTTAAATAATTTCAAAATAATGGGTGCAAATAGTTCTCCCTATAATTGGATCAAACTTTATGTATAATTTTTAACAACATCTCACAACTTTTCTAATAAAATGTTCACGGTTTACACATTTCATTAAACTTCTTTTACAATTCTTAATAAAATAAGTATCTTAATAATTCCTACAACTTTAAAGAAATTCTTACAATACCTGCCATTACCAATAAACAGTTCTAATAACCCTCAGTTGTGCCTGAATGTACACAATCTAAATCCCGTTATTTCTTCCAATTTTTTAATAATTTAAATTTCCTCGAAATCGTCCTAAATTTCTCAAGGACTTCCCACAATCCAATCACTTACGAAGCAGTTCTCAAGTTTCTGATATTTTCCACATTTCGTACATGATTCCTAAAAAATGCTAACAATTGTATGGTTGTAGGCTTCCCATAAAATAGTCACTATTCACCAATTTCTTGAAGTTGAAGGACGCTAAAAAGATTTATAGAATTCTCAGAAAAACTTCTTAAGATATTTCCACAATTTCAAGAAATTGGTACATATTTCCACAATTTATACGGGATGGTCCCACACAGTATTGGGCTGCGGTTTTTAATATCATACGTAATTACAAAAAATGATCACAATCCCTAAATAATTCTCATAAGGCGCCTACAAGAAATTCCTTGAACAATTGCAAGATGTCCGATAGTTTTTAACAAAAGTTTTGCGACTCCTAAAAATTCCGTTCATTTTTTAGAAATTCCCATAAGAATTCCTACAAATTCCCACAAATATTTTCCATAATATTTTCACGCTAATCTTCCACTATTCAGAAATTTCATGTTATTTCCTGTACAATTCTTATAATAATTCTTATCCTAAATACTTACCACAAAACTCATAAGTTAATTTTCTGTTGACAGAGGTTTCTGCAATTTCAAATTCTCAGATACTAAGTTTCTACGGGTTTGAAGATATTCCCAGAATTCCTATTCAAATCCTTCAGCATAATTCTTGTAGTATTGGTTTCTAAAAAGATTCTTCGTAATTTCCGAAATTCCCTGAAATTTTTATAATATCTCATATTTATCAATCATCTTGCATTAAGAATTTTAAATATAAAATAATTGTGAAATTGGAAAGATCTCTACAATATTTTCTTTTGATAATCGCTAACGTAGTGAACGGTGTATAAAAGTAAGTAAGTAAAGTCCTCCTTATTAAGAGATAATTTAACGGATAACAATTTAAAGGCGTTTTTCTAATTAAAATTAGAAGCCCTATGTTTAAACACGCTAATTTAAATTTTAATTAATTACTCTCATCCTTGTTTATCGACGTCTAAACTCTATTTGTTGAGCATTGAGTTGGAACGTAAACAAACGCTTGACAGGTGCGTTGATTTACCGGATGGGTATTTACGTAATATTCCTTGCGTTTCTAAATTAACGTTTGCGCCGGCTTAATTCTTTTGTAGTAGGACGATTACACGTTTCTGGAATAACTTGCTCCATTTTAGGAAAATAAGCACCAGGCACTATACAAACGCTCCGAAAACCGATAAGCACTGCTCAAAAAGCACACAAACTTAACCCGGTAATTACGAGTGCAAAGTAAAGGTTTTGAGCGTCAGTTACTCCTTAAATAATGAGGTATTAGCGTTATCTAGCGTAGACCAATCACAGATCGTGCTCGGGAGAGTCAAACACGTGCGTTTGTTGACGTTCTAGCTCAATGCTCAAAAATAGAGTTCAGTTGCATAATTCCTACTTTCTTCCTTTTCATCTATTCAATTTTTGTCTCTCGTGAGACTTGTATTGTCCCTTGTGCTTTTCCTACTTTTGTTTTAGGTTTAGGCAACTTAAATTCTGTCGTTTTACATTCCAATGTGCAACTAAAACACTGTTGTGCTGCTCTAATTGCTGAAAGGCGCTATATCTTAAATAATTTTTCATTGGTTTAATGATTTAATTGTTGTTAAAACCGAAGAGGCCTAATTGTTATCAATAAAGGAATTGTTAGCAGTTTAAAAGTAAAAAAAAGTTCAGATGAAATGACATCCAATTTTTTTAAATTTAGTCCTTTTTAAAAATGTATAGTTCAGTTGAATTTCACAAACTATGACATTGGTGTGGGTTTCCAGAACGTTATCGATTGGGTGGTTAATAAATAAACGCAAGTTTAACGCGATAAGCAACTAACATGTACGTGAACTATGAATTTTGTAAATAGCGAGGGCTAATTTCTGTCATTCATCCAGCATGTATGATTGCCCGAAATAGTAAATAACGAGGTACATTAATGGCTTAATGAGCCACGACAATTTTATTAAATATTTCGTGACTGAAACAATAGCACAGCATAAAGCTAATACAATATGCTTTGTAACTAGAATAAACCATTCAAGGGTTAATAAATAGGTAAACATCCATAAAATATTTCGTTTGAAACGTGAATTATTGCTTTGGCAGAAGGAGTTCTGGATAGGGGGCACATTCTTTCATTACTTATGAATTACCTGTTAGGTCAATGTAAAAGTTTTCTAATCGATTTTATCCGGTATAAATGAACTACTCTTGTAATTGCTGGAAATGTAGGTGTTGCTATCTGCGATTTTATCAAAAAATCACGTTTCGTGTATATTAAACGACAATTATGACGGGTTTTTGGATTTGGAGTTACTATATAGCTAGGAATGTAATATCGTCTAATCGAATGTTTTATTAAAAAGTGTGTAGGCAACAGAGATTGATACCAATACAAAAAAACCTTACGGAACTCTGCTGCTTCATTTTCGGTGTGGATTTAAACATGTGCCTGGAAGCTTGGAGATACATCTCTAAATTAACGGCTGTATGCCTATATAGTTCTTACAGCTCATAATTTTTAGAATGTCGAAGTCCTAGAGACCGTTGTCCGTCCACTTGTTATGGTAGTATAGTGAGCTGGGTACATTCGGTTCGGTAACGAAACAGTAATGCATTTATACACTATAGGGCAGGTAGGAAAATTATATCTTGTAGAAACAAATCCGTTGTATAGGTTATAAGACAGGTACAGAAACGAATGCAGTTGATGCGTTTTAGAACAAGTAGGATAATTATATTTCGTGGAAACAAGTGCTTTTTATATTTTATACGTTGTAAGAAACAGAAGAAAATAGTATCTGGAAAAAGGGTAACATATGTAGATTTCTAGTAAGAACCAAGTGTAGTTTGTAGATATGTTGTTAAAACATGTAGAAAAAGTACGTTTTCTACGAGCGATGGCACGTTATACTTTTAGGATACAAACAATAATTACATCTTGTAGCAGTAAGTGGATTCTACATTTCATACGTTGCGGGATAGATACAAAAATTATACTTTCTAGAAATCTAGAGAAGTAACTGCTCAATCATGAAGGTGAATTACAGAAGACAAATTTCTACAGCAAACATATATGCACCTGTAGTGGGGTAAGAGGACGAATCATTTTTTTAAATTGCAGTACAGAATTTACTGAATTAATTCTTAGAAGTAGGTTTTTGTAATCAGTTTCTCATCTATTCCTACTACTTTTAATATAAAGTTTAATTTAAAATTATTTGTATGAATGGTGTCACAATATAGTAGACTTGCCGATAGTTTTCAGCAATATAGATTTAATAATGCGAATGCTTTGTATTGAATTAATAAGACAGACATTCTGATAATCATAATTAAATTTATTTATTTGAACAAGTTGTAGGAAAAAGACCTGTATCGTATAACAACCAAATGCAAGTGCGAATCTCTTATTTGAAAACTGTCTTGTAGTAATTGCAGAGTTTCACTCACGGTAGCTGTCATTATGGTAATGATATTCAGATCAAAATCTAAAATAATGATACATAAACGGCATCTAAAAAGTATTGTATGTGTTACCAAGTTATAATTTTTTACATCATTAAAATAAAGTATCGTATTATTTGAGTTCGATTGTTGTTATGCTGTATACAGTTTATTTTTTACGGTTTTTGGAAATCGAAGTTTATTTATAGCGGAGAGAATGCAACGAATAAAATTCACCGATTTCTAGTAAGATAATATTCCTATCTGTCCTATAACATATAATATTGCTATTTTTTCTTAACGTATTATAATCCTGGTTGTCCTACAACGTATTATATTTCAATTTGCGCTGTAAAGTATGTTATTGCGGTTTGTCCTATAGAGTATACTATTCCTCTTTATCCTACAATGTATAATATTCCTATTTACCCTATAACGTATAATATTGTCAATATTACAATTTACTTTCGGCTTAGACCGCGTCGTCATTTGGGAACTACGCCCAGCATTATCAGGTAAGGACCGACCTGTAGCTTGTCTGACTGTACAAGCATTTGCTCTAGAAGTTTGAGCCATATTTGTTCGTAGGCCCTGCCTGCCAAAACAGGGCCGTGTGCTTCTATTAATCAAACCTTGGGGCGGACAAGGATTTGATCTTGATGTATTTTGTTTGCCAGGACAATAATACTTAATCGGCTTATGCCTGTTAGCTGTTTGTGAACCCATCCACACTAACGTTTCGCAAGACATTGCAGCTTGCATCTTCAGAGTGAATATAACACTAAACTCAAATCCGGGAAGCGGAGGTATTTAAACCTCTTTGAGCCAGTCGGGCAGAACGACGGAGTTCTGGTTGGCTGTCACCGTTGGGCAAGGACGGATCCGGTGGAGCGTGATCGTGTGATCGATGATGCGTAGGAGTCCTTAGAGGATAAACTACTGGAGTCCAAGCTTTACTGAGTCTAAAACCATCCTCCCTGTTTATGTTGTTAGGTTGTTTTTCAATTTCAATTGCTGCACGTATGATACGAGGGAAGTAATGAGGCACTCTGGCGAGTACCCGAGCATTGTCAAAGTCCATCTTATGTCCAGTTAAACCAGTATGTTCAGCCACCGCAGATTTTGTGATGCGTTTATGTTTGCAATCACCTTTGTGCTCTCGCAATCTTAACTCAATGGAACGACCAGTTTGTCCGATGTAGTTTGAGCCACAGGAGCAAGGGATATTGTAGATCCCGGCTGATTTTAAATTTGATATATGATCTTTTACGGATCTGAAACTGTTTCCCAAAGTTTCATTAGTCCTAAAGACTGTCTTTATGCTGTACCTTCTAAGAACATGCCCAATCTTATCAGTAGTGCATTTACTGTAAGGTAGAAAAGCTAAGCCTTCCGGAGGTGCCAGTTCCTCCTTAGCCTTGGGCTGTTCTGCATTGTTCGATAATAATGTTCGATAATATTCGTACTTGCCCTGCATTGTAAATATTTCTATAAACCTGTAATGCCTACTATTATTATTTGCTACCTAGCATATAATATTCGTATTTATTCTACAATGTATAATGTTCCATAACGTATAATATTCGTACTTTCCGTACAACGTAAATATTTCTATAAACCTGTAATGCATACTATTATTATTTGCTACCCAGCATATAATATTCCTGTTTATCGTACAATTTATAATATTCCTATTTACCCTATAACGTATAATATTCCTATGTGTTCCATAACGTATAATATTCGTACCTACTTGCCCTACAACGTAAATATTTCTATTTACCTGTAATGCATACCATTATTATTTGCTACCTAGCATATAATATCCCTGTTTATCTTCTTCTTCTGGGTGCCATATCCGCTAGCGGATGATGGCTATCATCATGATGATGATTTCCTGGGGAGTATAGTACGGTAGTTTCCCGTTGCTTTCCGTACCGCAGTATCACAACCGGTTCAGTCATCTTACAATGTACAATATTCCTATTTACCCTATAACGTATAATATTTGTACTTGCCCTACAACGTAAATATTTTTATATACCTGTAATGCATACTATTATTGTTTGCTATCTAGCATATAATATTCCTGTGTGTTCCATAACGTATAATATTTGTACTTGCCCTGCAACGTAGATATTTTTATAAACTTGTAATGCATATTTATATTTTCATTTACTGCTTAGCATATCTTACTATTACTGTTTGTCCCATTGCATATAATCTTTTTCCATTTGGTCTACAACGTATAATATTCCTCTTCATCCTGTAATGTATAATGTTCCCAAAAACGTATAAATGCACTCATTACTACGTTAGCCGAACGTATAAACCCACCTCACTGTTCTACTGTCTTCGCAAGTGGGTGGCGGTTGTACATTATAGAAATGATATTGTTTCGACACCAAAAAGCGCAACTGCATCATAAATCATTAATAACACTCATGTGATTTTAGAAGAGATCGCCATTCAAAGGTTTCTAAAATTGATAATGATACAGGCATTTCAGAAGCACGCGTCTTTCATATTTTTTTTAAGAATGCGGTCGTTGACCAAGCTTTTAGTATAATTCTTGATGTTCTCTTTTATTTTTAAAGTAAATACTCCACAACAAATATTATTTGTTGCAATTTTAAAAATTACTGCGTTTTTGTGAAGTCATTCTTTTGCCTTTCTAGACATCGTTGTTCGATTGAGAATACTTTTTTTTAATAAAATGAGGAATAGAACTCAAAATAGTACGGTGCCGATGTGGTTCATGGTGTTTTTCCCCACTTTAATGATCCTGTATTTGATCGGACCTTCCTCTTTCAACATTTGGATACATAAAGCCCAGATTTTACTGTCTAATGCTTCCTTAATACAAATTTGTAAAAACCACTAATCACGTGATCATTGCAAGCGGACACCAACTTTAATATTACCATAACCATTTTTCTAGAAATAATCTAGACAATTTTACTTTGCATTTTACTATATGTCTCTCTTTCTTATACATAATAATAAAACGGAACAAGATAGACAACATATAAGAGTGCCGTGTGAAAAGACTATAACCGTTGATTGAGATTAAACTTCTCAATCAACGCTATAACGTTTCATGTGTCCTCCGAGGATCCTTTTAAATTAAAGTGTAAACTTATTTATTTTGCAATCGTCCAGGAACTATGTTATATTAACTTTGTTAATACGCTTTTTATAGCCCTTCATACTAGCGATGTAGATACGTTTATTTTATAAATTTTAAACGTGTCCAACGACTTCCTTAGGTACATAAAAAAAAGTATTCGCAAGGTAAATGCCGCTTTTGTTAACAATTCAGAGACTGCTTAGGAAGTAAACTTTTAAATAGTGTTTGGACATTTTTTAGAAGAGTATTGCGTGCATTTGTTACCGTATATTAAACTTGGGTTCGCTACTATATGCTCCGAACAAAACAACGAAACAAATGGAAATATCGCAATTCTTCGCCTCCAAAAAAAGGCAATTATGGTTATGTTAGCTGAAAAGGTAATTTCATATATTTTCTGAGTTGCTAAAATGGATGCTGCTGATAGATCATCTTCCCAGTACATTGCCACCAGGGAAGATTATATTGAAAAATAAAAATAATTCCAAAACAGTACGGCCATAAACAGTTTTTTTATTTCATTTTATTCCGAGATCATTTCAAATGACCCTGGTATTTTGTTAAAGAAACCTAGCGTGAATATTTTTATAAAATGCGGCCATTATTTAAATGAGCGTGTGCGTGATTACAACTTAACAAACGCCGATAAAATTGCAACCCCTGAACACTGAAACATCTGTAATTCCGTTGACAAAGGGTGTCTGATAATGGGCACTGATTGACGATTACACATTATTCTGATAGCTTTTAAATAATTCGAGGGGTTTTGGGCTTCAGGCATTTAATCGCGAGGGACGATCCAGCCCTTTAACACACCCATTGTCCTAGTTTTATCTCGCACACCCGAAGGAACACTATTAGAGTTTCGGTGTTTTAAGATCAATTTTTGGCGGGGCGTCTTGACAATGCGGTGTATATTTAGCGTTATCCAACTGACTGTTACAGCCCTTTGGAGGCGAAAACCGCAGGGGTGGTTTGTTGAACGCAATAGGGGTGTAGAGAGGGCTTTAAATGTATTATGCAGCGGATGTCTAATGTAATAGATATCCTATTTTTGGAACCACGCCTGTGTGTGTTCGAGTGTGTAGCACACATGGCGTAAAATTTCAACCTGCATGATTTATTCTTGCTGAGAGAAGTGCTTACAACAGATGCATAATGAAGTAGTGATGTCGATGAGAATATCTAACTTGGCTCACTTTTGTTTCTGGCTGCATGTGATATATTCCGAGTTCTATGACTGCTGTGATACTCGCCACACATTTTGACGTCATAAGCTATGTGGATTATGAATAGGATATAGAACATCTTGCTAATACAAGAAATAGTATGAAATATTTACAAGTGGCTAAAAAAACGTCCCCGGTAGTCCCGCGTAAAAAAAATATATAAGCGTCCTGCGAAGGACGAAAGAGTAATAGTCTCACTTCTGGGGAAAAACTCCAGAAAGGATCGTATTAATTTTTCGTGTAACTCGGGCATTTTTTAAATAAATATTTTAGTATGTAAGACAGAACGGTTTTCAGTTTCGCTAAATTTTTTCTTCAAGCCAAATTACGTTTTCGTTGGGTTTCTTCCAAAAAATTATTTTAAATAAACAATACGCCTAAAATACTATCCCATGTTCTCAGTAATAATCTCTGCACACTTGCACCCTTATAGTTCTGATAATAATAAGATCACATCCGAACAAAGTACTCAAACATCAAGATCAGAATCTGCGCTTATATTTAAATTGTTTCAGACAAAAACTTGGCTAACATCTGTATTCACTTTCAGATTATTTTTGAAATTTTAATGTTCGATGAATATTTTAACACACCTTTCCATTTCAGGTTCAATTAAAATTGGAGTTTCCGTTTTTTAATAATGGGATATCATACTTCAAATTTTTAAATATTAATAAATATAACAGTTCTAGAAGTCTTCCAAACCTTCATCACATTTAAAAATGTAATCAATAACTGAAGAATCAGAAAAAAGACTTCGTTGAAAAATGGCAAAATTCAAATGAAAAAAAAAGGTGTACAATAATAATTTTCTAATGGTTACCGGCCTTGAATGAATTTTGTGTCAATTGGAATATCGGGTTTTAATTATATTAAGGAACTCCTAAGTGATTTTCAGTTGTGGATTAAACATTAGTAATGAGTAATCAGCTTTAACGCAATTAGGCCACTGTGGTGACCAAAGTGACTCAATATAAGCTAAAATTGGCATTTTCTATTTCAACGTAGCTGCGTTAATAGGTGACGTTTCAACCAGCAGTTTGTTTAACTAGTAGACAATATATCCAAGATTACAGTAAAGCGAAAATTAAAAAAAAATGATGAGAACTGGTGATATAAAATTGCCAAACATAGTGCAAAAATTCGGTAAAATCAGTTTACGTTTATGATTTATTTGAAGTACAGCCTTAATTGTTAGATATTTCATATTTTTTAATATTAGAACAATGTCAAGATTCTGTAACCAATTTATTTTGTCGTATATTATATGTATCGTCTTCTACATGGGTTGCAGTTCCCATCCCTAGCGTTCAGATAGACCGTCCTAAGCCCCGGGAAGGACAGGGAAACGAATAAAACGGTTTGATGTGAAAAGGTTACATTTGATTTTGAATTGCCAGGTCGGTTTAGAATCAATACCCCAATGGGGTAATAATTTAAACTCTTTAAAAATCCAGCATGGGCTCCAAGTTAAGGTTTCTGAATCAAGAGAATCGGACTTTCAGATCTTTATGTTTATGCGAATATAATGATATTAAAAATATTATTATGTTTAAGATGTATTTCTGATTCTGGATTTTTCCCCAAAGCTTTGTTTTAGATAGGAATTTCCAATAAATATATACAGTTTCATCATATATGACCCAGCCCGTTAGGACATACAAGGACGCCAAGAGATAATTTTGATACCAAGCTGTTTTAGGTTTCCGGAACCCTAAACTATAAGTATTTCTATATTTTCTACACAACTCACATGTCGAACGTCATCTGAAACTTCTGGAAATAACCGGATATGGCTCCAAGTTTGCTTTTTAAATGCAATAACCCGTGGTTTGTTTAATATGCTAAAAGAGCTTTTAATTACGAAATTAACGAGTTTTTAAAAAAGTTTCTACATTGAAAATGAGCAGTTTTGATATGTGGCAAACTAGAAATTTTTAACTCTCACAGATCACAGTTGCCATTAATTAATTAGACTAATTAGAGCATACAGGGGTTCTCATTTATGTTTAACAGTACCTTGCTAGAAGAATTAATTTTCTACTAATCTACGACTATATCATTTCGGAAATAATAAAAATAAATGTCTATTATGTGAATTTCTGCAGGTTTGGCGCAGGGACGGTTTAGCGCAGGGACAGCTTGGCGCAGGGACGGTTTGGCGCAGAGACTGTTGAGCGCAAGGACGTTTGGGCGCGGGGACGTTTGGCGCGAACTTATATTAAACTGGTTTATTCTATAACAAATTTTATGTTATCTATAAAATTGCGAAATTATCCAATTTTATTAATAATACCAATTGATAAAACAAATGATTTGTTAAAAAATATCTTCGCCAAACGTGTAAAAATAAGCATCTAGAATATTTTGTATGCAACAATATTGTTGTATTTATGTTATTTAATCAGAAAATTACTATTTGCCTATCCCAATCTACCGCATGTCAATGAAAGTACCATTGTACATATTTTTTATTATTAAAATTTTGATGGGGTATTTTGTTTAGTAGTTTCCCTTTTACCGAGAGTGAAATAGAAATAAGCGAGAGTTCATAGTTTAATTTCCTAGTTCCGCCCTTTTAAATGCCGGTACCTGACATCAGGTATAAGATTTACGAAAAACTATGGACAATTTTAGCTTTCTATAAAATTATGAAATGAGCAACATTAATATTTCTCATATATGATACAGATAGATATTTGATTTTGATAATAATTGGTTTAAAAAAATAGTCAATTTCTAATTTTTAAGTAAATTATTTTAATGATATACAGTATGTCCACGGATGAGGTTTACAAGTGGACAAATGGGCCTAATTTTCAAAGATACGAAAAAAGCCATTCTTCATAAAAGTTTTTACTTGTCAAAAAAATTAGATTCATGATGAGAAAATTTTGATTTTTTTGTACAGGGTGCTCAAAAAACACAAAAAAACTCGTGTTAAGAGTAGTCGTGCGTTATTTGTCATTTTAAGACAAAATGTTAAATAAACAATTTGTTTTAAATTCAAATTTAATCAAAATTCAAGAAGTCAAGTTAAACTTTATATTTTGCAAACTACGACTAAAAGCACATTATGCTATTATATTTTTAACCTGATCGTTGCATCTTTGATCAATTTGACATATTTGACAAAATATTTAAAATAGGTACTTATTATCGTGATGTTATGTTTACAGCAAAGAATTTTTATAATACAATGTTAGGGGAGCAGTGAAAATTGTTATTGCTATGTATCAAAAAATGCAATTCACAAATTAGGATTAAAATGTAAGTGATACTTCAACTACATTTATTTTGAATTCTGTTAGAGAATATTCAGAAACGGTGTAGTCAATGAACAACTAGCTGCTGATCATGTACTCCCACAATTTTATTTATTCTATCTATAGATCAATTTATTTGCAATAAATTTGTATACTTCAATTACAGGTTTTTCTTATTTTTGCAAATAAAAGAAAAGATGGAAGGACACAACTGAATAAAGGCGAAGGAACAAAACGCAGACTTATTAAGAAGTTAAGAAGAAGAAGAATTCTTAAACACATTTTTTAAATTTCTCCATGAAAAAATTTATCAGCATTTGAACAATATTATTTTTTTTTAGTTTGTAGGCATTTAATTTTATTTCACGATAAACAATCTTGATTCCAAATTTTCAAAAAAATCGCTTTTGCAGACACAATAAATAATTAGTTCAATAAAAATTTTTCATGGCCGTGCATAAAGTATTCCTTTCTACGCTGTGTCGACATCAAAATGGTTGTCAAACGGGCAACTTTTCACGCTTAGTGCGGAAATACCCTTTCTACGACAATTTTAAAATATAAGCATCAAATTAGTTAATTATGGAATAGCTGCATTCTTGCACTTGATATCTAATATTTCATTAGA
Source organism: Limonius californicus (assembly GCA_014611495.1). Classification (NCBI taxonomy): domain Eukaryota; kingdom Metazoa; phylum Arthropoda; class Insecta; order Coleoptera; family Elateridae; genus Limonius; species Limonius californicus. The sequence goes on along the minus strand of JABXWE010042475.1, from coordinate 1,086 downwards.
TAACGGCGTCAATGCAGTGCGAATGTTTTATAATAGTTATATATAGTTATATAGTTACAAACTAGATTGGCAGAATATTGAATACTTTAAGAGAAAAGGCGTATTGCCATTTTATAAACGTTTAACCTTAAAAATTGTGTTTCTTAATTTATCTACGTATAAGCAAATTGTAGTCACTTTCGGCGCAAGGCAATTACCAAACAAATATACTAGAAGTAATATGAAACTAAATACACGCTTCAAAATTTTATATAATTTTAATAATACATAATATATGCGCAAATGTGTCAGTAGTTTCAATGACATACGGTATATTTTGAGGAAGGCAAATGGTAATTTTTTGACTAAATAACATAAATACAACAATATTGTTGCATAAAAGATATTCTAGAATGCTTTTGGTTAAGATATTTTTAATAAATCAGTTGTTTCAATTGGATTTATTAATAAAATTGGATAATTCAGCAATTTTATTAACAACACAAACTTTTATAGAATAAACCATTTTAAGATATATTTACGCCCAAACGTCCTTGCGCCAAACTGTCCCTGCGCCAAACTGTCCCTGCGCCAAACCGGGTCTGCGCCAAACCGGCCGCGCCAAAATGGCCTAGACGGCGCGGCATTACCAAAATATGCTTTTAATGATATACAGGGTGTCTCAGAAACAATGGGCCGGCGTTTAGTCATAGATTCATTAGGTTAAAATAAAGCGATTAAACCTAATATACCTTAGGCCGAAAGTCCTTCCTTAAGAAGTTATAGGGCCTTAAAGTTCAATTTTTTATTTTTTCTTTTTATTGTAATTTCCACAAATCTAAAGATATTTCTTTCACATTTGGTACACATACTTACCATTATGTAGCAAAGTGGCAACAGTATTTTCATAAACCAGATTTAACTTTAAGAGGCACTTAACCTACCACTCAAATTTTATATTAGCTCTAACTTTGTTATTAGTGGAAAATTTTGCAGTTTTCTTTTATTTTCTGAAAGAGAATTAAAAAGTACATAAATAAGGTACTCTTGGGTAGTGCTTGTGACCTACAGTAAAGAACAATGCTAAGTCAATTAAATACTTTGGTG
>JABXWE010042474.1:0-18912 GCA_014611495.1 Limonius californicus | reverse complement strand
AGAAATATAAAAAAGCATTTGCTGATACTTTAAAATGTTTACTATTTTTTTGGAATTTGTTTCTTCTGGGAGATACAGCTCAAACTTAAATTTTTGCATTTCCATACTTCGAATGTGGGATTGTACTGGGTCTAATAAATTTTTTTAATATAGAAATTATGAAGAAGATACCTCTAAGAATCGAAAAAAGATTTTATAAAATTAGGGTCTATAGAAATGGGTATGTGTGGACCGACCCTCCCTAACACAGGAACTACTGGACCAAAACAAATTTGGTAAGTTCAATAAAAATTCTTTGGATACAAAATTAGACATGTTTTTTATATGTTTCGTACTACAGAAACACAAAAAGTTTAATTTTGTATTTGATATATACTTAGTAAAATGTTTTGTAATACTTTTAACTGTATTTAAAAACATTAAACAAAATATCATGCTTGCTGGTCATCGCAGCAAGCTGTACTAGAAAGTTCCTTCACCAAAATACTGGTGGACGAGCTCCAGGTATACAGAAAAACTCTGGCAATCCTTATATACTAGGCAGGGGTTGTTCAAGCTTTCCCCAAATTGGTATGAAGGGAACTTGTTTTAAATAATGCGAATAATACAAAGAAAATGATTAGCATTGAAGTACATTTATCTTGACTTTTGCATAGGCTAGATTCTAGAATGATGAACTCTACCATCCATGCTGAATTTAACACATTGAAATATATATTAAAGTTATAAGCCTAAAGGCCTAAGGCTGTAGTCGACTTATTTTTAATTTTAACTTCTACTGAATCCTTACATATTAATAAAAAAATGAGTCCTTTCTACAATCTAATGACAACTAATTTCTTTTTACCATCACTCATAATGACACCATCGATATTTTTTTATAAATTGCATTATATAACTTTTTTAATATAATTTGGTAAAGAATCGTATTTACTTTTTATCTAGCGTAATATTTAGCACAATTATTATAAAATTAAAAAAATCCCAATCAAACAAAAATTGACAATCTAGGTCTCGGAATAAACAAATATTAAAAATAAAAAACTACAATTGTTCTGATTTAAATTTGATAGGTTTGTCTTAGTAATTATTCCGTTATAGAAAAAGACTTTGCTCATGGCAGACTCGAGAAACTACAAATTGACCAACCAGATCCTCAGATTTAACTGCAATAAACGTTTTCCTTGGGATTATATTAGAAATCTACACTGTATAATGTCGTAGTTCTTATTGGTTTCATTTTTAAATTAATAATATGTTTCGTTTTTCATTTGCATTATTTACATTATCTAACACATCATTATGTACCAACCCAAAATCACACGAGTTCACCCATATCAATTTTCCGTCCAAACGTTTTACACAAGTTACAATAGAAAATACATCACAAGTTAAATGTAATAACTTCTACGTTTAATTCATAATTCAAACAAGTCCACACATTTCTATATACAAATAAATTAAAATAACTTTCCCATGGAAAAAATGCAGTACTGCTAAAGATGTGTTGCATATTTGTATTAAATAGTAAGTATACTATAAAGTGCAAAAATTATGTGTTTTTCAATAAATAATTCAATTTCTGGTACAGCTTTGTTCAACTGTTGTTCAGTGTTATAAACAGTATTGTAACTTATAAATATCTGATACATCTCTATACAGCACTGTAAAAGAATTGAATTTATCTCGCTATACTGTAAAGGATATTGTGAGATTACACAATACAAAACTACATTTTAAAAGAAAGTCTTTAGTCTCCACTGAATTACGAATTTTGAACCATATAGTGAATAAAAATCGACATACTAATTGCAGTACTTTGGCTGTTATGTGGAATAGCCCTACAAGAAAAGAGTATTCAAAATCTACATGTTCAAGGACTATTAAAAAATTGGTTTCAATTTTTATAAGATCGTTATTGTTGTTTTTCTGTTTGATTTTCTTGTCCGACTTTTTATTTATTAGAGACAGAAAAAATCTTTACAAACAAAAAACCAATAGAAAAATGGTTTAGCATAGAGAAAAAATTCAGAAGGGCAAAGGAACAGTGGGAAAAAATAATTTGGAGAGATTAATTCAGATTTCGGCTGTGCTTGGGATATTCTTGTAGCAGAATAATTTGTAAAAATCAGAAGCATATCACAAAGATTATATTTGAAAAAAAGCGAAACATCCAATATCTGTTATGGTCTGGGGATACAAGTCTGCTGCCGGTATTGTTAGGTTTTACTTTACCGAAGGCATAATGAATGCTAAAAAATATATTGTAATCTTAAACCAACATCTTTTGCCAACCATTGAAGAATGGCAATCAAATAGTGATGAATATATTTATCCACAAAATGGTGCTCCTTGCTGTACTGCTAAGCAGGTCAAATCATGGATAGATGAAAAAAGATGAGACAGCTAGCATTCCTAATTGGTTCTTAATTGAGAAATTGCAATACCGGCTGAAAAGACAACTTCGAAATCACCCTCTTCCAATCATATATAAATTAAAAGACAAATTACAGACAATCTGGAATTCTTTTACCTAACTTTTGTTGCAAAGGCCTTGTAAACAAAATTCCATGTTGTATTGATGCCATTTTAAAGAGTAAAGGTAACATTAGATAGTAATAGTTAAGGTTGGAAATGAAAAACAGAATCTTTATAAACAAATATAGGAATATGCCAGGGAGATGCACTATCACCAATCATGTTCAACGTAATTCTAGAATACATAGTAAGGAAAACAAATTATGAAGGCGCAATCAAGAATAAGGAACTGCAACTACTAGAATATGCAGGTGACTTAGTCATCATAGCGAGAAGCAAGAAAAAACTAATAGCAACTATGAACATAATTAACAAAGAAGCGAAGAAGAGAGGCCTCACACAATAAACAAGTCAAAAACAAAATACATGGAATGCAGAAGGAGAGAAGAACAACAGCTACGATGAAGGAGGAAAAGCAGATTAAAAAGGTACAAGAATTCAGATACCCAGAAGTACAAATAAATAACAAAAGCGAGAAAAGCAAGACATAAGAACAAGAACACAAACTGGGTGCAGTTTCTTCTATATAAAATAATACTGAAAGGCAGAAACGTAGTAAGCAAACAAAAATGAGAGTTTACAGGACAATGATAAGACCAACAGTGATTTACGTGGCAGAGATAATCCAGCTAATATCAAAAGACAAAGAACAATTGAGGGTCTTTGAGAGGAAAATTACAAGAACAATTCTAGAGCCAAAAAAAATGTAAATGACTACAGAAGTAAAACGAACTATGAGATAGAAGAAATAGAAGAGATATCATAAGAGAAACAAAAGCACAAAGAATAAAGTGGTGGGGACATAAACTGAGAGTAGAAAAAGAAAACATATCAAGAATGTAACAGAATGGAAACCAAGACTTACAAGACCAACACGAAAACCGTGAAACAGATGAAGTATTAGGTGCTAGAGAATCTAAGGCCTGGTTTTACCACCTCTAGTTAACTGATAGTCAACGCTTGACTAACAGTTGACAGACGCATTGTCGTTTTACAATCTCTAGTCATGAAAAAAAATGGCGTCAACTAGTAGTTAAAGTGACTAGCAGATTATCTGGTAGTCAACACTCGAAAGTGCTTGTTTGTTTGTATTGCCGCGAGTAACATAACCTGTCTTATTATTAATTTTTCATTTTCGACGTTCCTTTTCTATTTTTTCTTTGGTTTAAATTTAAAAGCATTTATTTTTCACGATGTTTTGCAGTTTCGATTTCATTTCAAGTGATGAGGAAGATATTTTGGAAAAAGTGCTTATTCGTAGAAGGCACAACACAAATACTAATTCAAATGAATAACTACCCTAAAATTCTAATCAAATTTAAAAATAATCTAAACGCTAAAGAAAACTAATAAATAAAATACAACAAACTAAATTGATAAACACGTACTGAAATTAAATTAAACACAACTAACAACAACGACCAGTAAGTTACAAGCATAGAAATAAATAACACTAATTATTATAATATACTGTTGTGTTATTTCTATGGTTACAAGTAACAGCTGAGAATGGCGGTGATATGCATTACGCATACTAACGTTGGTGAAAACGTAAGATTAATTTGTGTAAAACAACCTACTGTAGTCAACTTTCTTAAGATGTCTCGTAGGGTTTTTGAGTAGCTGTCTGTTAACATGACTACAGGTTGACAAAGGATGGTAAAACCGGCCGAGGTCCAGAACTACTAGTTGACGTTAACTAATAGTCATTTTAACTAATAGTCAGTAACGGAATGGTAAAACCAGGCCTAAGAACAATAGCTGTGATAAAACTGGGGAAAGAAAATCAAAAATAGGAACGGGTGGAGAGAAATTGTTACAAGAGTCAAATCACATAAACACCTATAAAGAATAAAACAAAACACAGAGAGGGAGTGATTCATCTAAAATCAACCTAATGAGCCCAAAAAGTGCCAAGGATTCCCATGGGAAGTTTTGCAACTATTATTATAATAATTGGCTTGACCAATCACAAGTGCATTGAAAGTGTTCAACACTGTTACACATTTATCTAAAGAAGACAGAGGAAACGGAGATCTAAACAGCAGCAGAGAAACAAAAGAGGAAGTTTGTAAGAAAAGCAAGGTAAATAGGGGGTCCTCAAGAGACGGGAAAAATACAAAGGATGAAAAAAAGCAAGACATGGCACGATAGAAGAAATTTAAAAATGATGAAGGAGATGATGAATCAAGAAAAATGCAGAAGAAAACAGGATGCTAAGATGGGAAATGGCTAAAAGAGAAGAGAAATGACCTGCTGCGAATACCAATTAATAGTAAGACTACATAAAATCGAATTTAGAGACGCTGAAAAAGAATAAGAGAAGATGTAATATAGCAACCAAAGATGTTGAATTTGTAAACAAATTCAAAGAACAAGCGGCAAAACAATTTTTGAAAGATAAGCTAAGAGTCGAAGTAGAAATTAAAGAAAAATGATAACCATTGTCTGCAAGTCCGGCTTTACAACGAATATAAAGATCAAAAATTTACATTGATAACAATATAACCCAGAAATACATAAAGAAAATTTGCAAGAAAGAAAAAAAGGTTAAGGCCATAAGGTAAAAGTAGGATATAGTAAGATAACTATACGAAAAGATGAATACACATGGAATGAGTACAAGAACGATGTCAGAAAACGCTCAAACAACTGAACTGTACTTATACGCCTGACTGAAGAAAAGAAGACGAACACAGCAACAACACTGCTACAGGAAAAGACAAAACAAGGACTAGAAGAATTACAGGAAGAGACAGTTAAGGAAGTTCATCACCTGGGAAGATGCAACTAACCTAGCGAAGGATAGGAAGAAGTGAACATTTTCCACACCTCTACACCATAAGGTAGAAGAGGATGACTAAGTAAGTATTATTATTACAAACCATTATACTTGATCTTGAAACATGAATTAATGAATTTCATTGTAGTAGAATAATCTTAGCATTGCGTAAAACACGAAAAAATATAAACAGGCATGATTTTTAGCTTTTAAATAATAAATTACTGTGGAATTGTTTGACTTGTTCAAAACTAAAGAATCGTTCTTAAAAATATATGAGTCCAGTCTCGTTTCAATTGGCCCACTTTGAACTTCTTTAGAAATCATTCAAAAAAAATTAAAACTAACTGCTACTTTATATTTTTTGGTCTTAATATTGATATTAAAACCTTTACTGATTACACATAGTAAAATGTGTTGAATATTAAATTGTTTAAAAACGAAATTGATAAAAAAACATGTTTCATGCGTCCACATTGTTCTAGCACTATTTCTAAAATTAGATGACAATTCAGGTGGATATGAAGAGGCACTAAAAAACAACTCTTGCTTATTGACAGTAGCTTGTCAAAACTACTTTAATCCTCAAAAAAGGTAAAGGAAAAGTTACTGATGAAAAAATTTGATTATTCATTGTTTACTCAACAAAAACAGCAAAATCAAATTTCAAAATCAGGAAATTATTTTGTTTCACAAGATATAGTGATAGAAATATCGTGCGATAACACAAACACAAATACTGATAAACGATCATTGAAAATCATATTAGGGAAAACAGCCGTGCCAACTACTCTGGAGTGACGCTGTGTGAAGACATGTCACAGACAAGTTCAAAATTTAGGATTTGGAACATATAAGACAATATTTTTCAACTGCTGTCTAAAGGTAAACTTTCAAAAATTATATGTTTATGCTAAAGAAAAACACCACTGAGACTGAAAGCAAAAAAATAAACAGATTGAAACGGACAAATTGAAAGTCTGAACAGCAATGAGTCTCAGTTTGAAGTTTGTGTAGCTGACAGCCAAAGCAGAGATATTCGTAAAAAAAAATTAAGCTTACCATCCAAATTGTTAAAAAAGGATAGTGAAATTTCTAGCATCTGTCATGGCGTGGGGTTCAATGTTTACAAGAGGTGTAGGAAAACTGCACTATACTGATGGCATTGTTAACACAGAAAAATATTTAAAAGTCTTAAAAGAGTCTCTGCTGCCAATAATGGAAGAAGCTTGGATCTCTGTAGAAGATTTGATTTTTCAACAAAACTGTTTTAAATGTTTTAAAAGGTTTCTCAGATAACACTATTCTACTCTTAGAGTAGGTTTCGAGTAGCCCCGACTTGTTCCCCGATTGAAACACTTTGGCATGAAATGAAGAAGAAAAACGATTGTGTGTAACACCCGCTAGACCAATCCCAGAACCAAGGCAAAATCTTCAAGAAATGTGGGATCATTTTACTATACAAGACTGCCAGAACCTAGTAAATACTATGCCTCAAAAAATTAAAGTCGTTATTGAAAATAAAAGTGATGTTTTCCAATGATAAACTTTGGAATGCGTTTCACGTTCGAATTCCCCTGATAGCATATATTTTGTTTAATTAAATAATTAATTTAGTAGGTTTTAGGTTGTGTAAAACATCTCTAAAATGTTTGATAAAAATAATAAATACTAATCTCAAAATACTGTTTACGTTTCACTTGAGTGAGTGTCAATAACTGAGAATTTTGTAAGTGGTCTAATTAAGTGGGACCGAGCTCATATGCTTAAAATGTTTCAATTAAACATAACAACTCTGATCAATGCTATTCAACTATACAAATTAATTAATAATCATACATACCTAATAAATCCTTGATGACTGTTACAAGAAACCGTTTTTCGTCTTCCTCGTGCATAGCCCCCGAAATACTACCAATGGCCCAACATAAAGTATTCAGATTCTTCCACGACCACTCGCTCCCGTTAACCTGGTTCTGCAGCTTCTCAGTCATAATACGCTCAGTGTCAGCATAGTCCAAATGAGTTAAATATACAAGCGTCTCACGCATGTTCTTGTACAAATTGATCGAATCTGTGTCTTTCATGAATTCGCGAACAACCTCACCATTGTCGTTCTCCACAACTAAAACTTCTTCGGGCTTCGCCATCCGGGAAATCATTATGTACCGGACTTTGTTGAGCACCTCCTGGTATAAACTCCTACGGCTGTTTCCAAAGAAAATTGGTTGAGCTCCGCTGTACGGCACTTCCCTATAGAGCTCCGAGGCCAAGGCGTTCCAATACTCGAGACAAATTTTGAATATTTCCACTTCCTCGACTTCAGAAATTAGCACAAGGTAATGCAAAGCGTTTCTAAGCAAGGGTACAGAGTTTTCAGCGAGGTTGCCGTGCTCCTTCAAGAATGTGCACAGAAACATGGCTAGATTTTGGATGAAGTTTTGCTCCTGGTCTTGTCCCATAGCATAGGCACTGCGGATGTCCGTTTGGATGGGCAACATGACTTCCAACTGTCCCATGGTTTGACTGAACAATGTCATAAACATATCTTCATAGTTGCTAACTGTAACTCCAGCTATTTCGGTCAAACACTTGAGGGTCACGTTCCGAAACAGTGGTACAGGCAAAAATTTAAAGACAAGCGTGTGAATTAGTTTAGTCTCGAATATGTATCCCAAAGGAATCCAGTTAAGAAATCTTAATAAAGTCTCTAGAGTGGCGTTAACGAGAGGGGGGTTTTGGGAATTCTCCAGCACGAACTGGCAGAGCTGGAAAATTTGCGAAAACTCTGAACACATAGTGTCTTTTAAATGTTTAGCTTTAGTTTGCGTTATTTGACCAGACGAGAAATCAAACAGTTCCTCACTAAGCAGCTTTAAGATGATCATGTTGTTCTGACACAGCGATTCGTTTGTTTTACTTGCACCTACAATGTCCGGGATGAAAGTTTCCCAGTTTTTAGGCCACTCTCGTTTCAAGACTTGCACTAATATCATATTTAGTTTATTTAAGTAAGTTTTATTTGCTTCTAGGGTCTCCGGGTCTGAGCTGGTTTTAATGATGAGGGCAACAATATACTTCTTGATGCCCTCACACTGATTTCGTGGCAGAACTTTCCACCGAGTCTTGATTACTTGTTCTAAAATCTGTAAGGCATAATACTTGGTTTGTTGGTTGGTTGAATATTCTAAAATTGTGTCGACTCTCGTCCAAGCATCCGGGTGCTCCTTGAGGGTTGTGAGAACCTCCTGCGCCACTCGCTGGGTCTCCCCGTTGCCTGCATACATACTCAGAACCACGCTATCCAGCAGCCCTATATCCAACTTACGGTTGAAGTCCAACAGGGCTGCTGCTTGGTGTGCTAAAGTTGCCATATTCGCCGATTTGGTTACACACAGGGCCAAAAATCCAATCACTCCATCAAATTTGCCAGCTAAAACGACGTCATTAATTTAACAAAGTACCTAACCTTCCTGACTATAGTGAATTTCGTGCTTTTTGTTTACGTTTCTCTACATCTTAACACACAAATTAAACACATTTACTGCATACAAACAACGAGCAACTCCAAATGGAACCACACGCGCGTAGAATTTCAGTTAAACACGCCAAAAGAACGTCACACACCCTGGACGGTTTGTAAATTTAACCCCAAAATTCTAGACGTACACGACAAGCAAGCGAATACCATTCATGCTGTGCTAATATGAATGCTAACAGAAAAGTGCGTGCTAATTGGGAAGTAAGGGTATCGGTTTTACTTACTTTAAAATCGCGGCGTAATGCTGAAAACACACAAACAGTTTCACTCTCGCAATCGCAACCACAAAAAGCGCAAAAACCAGCGATCGGACATTAGACAACAAAGAAGAAACGACAAATTTTCGCCCGGTTGTGCCATCTAACGTGCGCTAGATAAAGCACAAAACAGATGGCGCTGCTACTTTTGAAACTTTGCTGTAATATACCTTCATCTATTGCTATTAAAGAAAACTAGGAATAGTGTGACCGGCTTTTTCCATATAATACAGGATGGTCCAAATTTTCCGTAAGGATTGACTGTGGAAAATAAAACGAGTATCTATTTAAAGAACGCCTTTCATAAAATGTATTACAATTATCGAAGTCGATATCGATCAGAAAGTAATAATTACGTTTTTACTTTAATTTCAAAAGATTCCGCGGCTGAAACAAGCAGTTTTGACACGTGACCCACATCGCTCTCTCTTGGATTGCCTTATTATCGCGCATCAGCAAGAGTAAAATGCAAGTTCAAATTGTATGGGATATTGGAACGCGTCAGCTATGCAACTGCTACGTTGTGTACATTTAAGGAACTAATATAATGGCGATCATAATGGTGAGATCGTGTGAGTTTCATATTAACGAAAAAACCAAGAGTAAAAATTACTATTATATTTCACAGTGAAGTATATAGTTATTATAGCACTGGAATTTTAACTTCTTATTTTATATTTCCTAGCAAAGGTGCCCTCGTATCTGGGTAGCTAAATCCAGGGGCGACCGCAAACCGTTTATTATATGTAAAATTTTGGCTAATAAAAATATTAATCAAAACTTTTTTGATGATTTGTAACCTTTTAAGTTTTAGACACCAAGAATTCAATCAAATTAATTGTATATGTATGTAATCTGTGTTGCACTACTATACAAGAATAAACTACCTATCCATTTACACAGCTCACAACAGCATATGATATGTATCCATATTTATTGGATTAAATTCGTGTATGTAATTGTATTTAACAACTATGGCATCGTTACCACAAACACTATGCGGCCGGTCGGCTTTGATTTAAAATATATATACAATATTATATATAAGCGCGACGATGTTTTTACATCTGGCTAGTCAAAAACCTTAGGACCTGGTCTGATTTCTAGGGTTTGTTTTGTACGACTGATCATTAATTTTCGACGATTGCAAACACAACGCAACAATGCCATGCTCTTTTCTGCCACTTAAACTCACATAGTGGGCCTTTAAGACCTGTTCTCCTTCTTTTATCAGTCGAATGACTACAGCAATGTGCCGAAGAATTTCACTCAAACTTAGTGTCTTTTTTAATAGGAAAATAGTAATATTCGCCTCATATAAATATCGTTCAGTTATTCAAAAAGTTTTTATGTCTATTAAAGTTGGTGTCCGCTTGTGCTGAACACGTAATTAGTGTTGTTTACCGATTTGTAACAAATTCAAATTTCAATGGAGAAAATTTTGATTATAAAAAACTCAACCAAACACATCAAACAATTTAATGTTGATTCTGCTGAAAGTGTTAGGTACCTACCTATCTGTAGGGTGACCACATTAAAAAATCGATTTAAGCTATGTTATTAACACATGTTTATTGCTCATATACAATATATATTAGTACATATACAAAATTAGGGATATAGAAATAATCGAGGTCAAATATTTTAAATATTATTTTATTATTGTTACCAAACATCAAACTGTGCTATTGTTCATATTCCATGGAGTCCTATTGAAAAAATAAATTAAAAATGGAATGTAGTACCTCACAATGAGGATTGTCTGATCATTTTACCTACCTAATACCGCCTGAACACTCCAGCTACACTCTTATGTAATTTGGATAACAAGTTTCCAAGCAGAAGTTTGTTTTTTATTAGATTTCCAAAACCTTTAATAGACTTCGATTGATATAAGAAATTCAAAATTGTAGAAGAAAACAATTTAGTGTTGCTATTATTAAAAACCTTACCAGTTATCTACATTGTGTGAAACGGCGGTTTAAGTTTTTTTACCTATATTTTAAGGTGCTTCCAAGTATAGTAGAGTCAGTTAAACCATTCATCTTTACCAAATTCCTTACATACTTACCTGTCTACGCAAATTTAGGAATGATTAATAAAATCATAAACTCCATTTGTAAAGCAACTAGACAGTGTCGCATTATGCATTAAATAAATGTTAAAAAACATTGACAGATGGCTGACAAACCAAACTATTTTCCATTTATAAGAAGGTATCAAATATCAAGCTACCCTTTTATAGTCTTAGTCAATGCAGTAGAATCTAATATTTAGAGTGTATATTTTAGAGGTAGGTACCTACTATCAACACACTAACAGTAGAGTCTAAAATTTAAATAGGTACTTAATCAGGGGTAATTGCCTAAATTAAACTACATTTGTGGAGTAGTGAGAGGGTTGATATTTGATAGGTAAGCCTTTATCAAAGATTAACCTTGTGTAACTATAATATTGTGTATTATCATTATAGCTGATTGTAGCCTGTAGTATTATTTTGTAGCCTGCAAATTAAAAAAGTCATTAAATAATCATATAGAGGAATAAGTTTAGGTTCATAATTATTATTTTAGTCAAACATTGCATCAAGTACAAGCACTTTGTACTTGTAATGTTGAACATTTTACATAAATCACCACATACAAAAAGAAATTAAATCTAAATCATATAACACATGGCATGAGCGATATTTCAATTGATATGCCATCAGATTAGTTTTTTATACACATTTATTCAAATATATTTCACCAACTTACCACTTACCACTAAAACCCGTATTGTCGAAACAGACTACAAATCAATGTGCTAAAAATAACACATAATTCTTTATATTGGGAAACTTGTTCATCTAGGATTAACTTTTGTACAAAAATAAATATGAAGCAACAAATTATTCTATTATAATTTCTAAATGTCATATGTACAACAGATAGATGGATTTATTAATTTTAAATTTGAGCCATTGTATTACTCATAAAATACTGTACCTAGTATTGATTTTATGAGTAACAAATTAGTATCTAACTTAACATTACATAAACATTATTAGCATACATTATTTAAATAATTTACAATCTGCACTATATACAACCAAGGACTAAGTATAATATTCAGAAGCTTGTGTACTAATGTTAAACTTTGCTGAATGAATACATACAAAATTGGATAGAAATCTCAGAATTAGAGAACCGGATGATTTTCATTAGTGGAAGTAACAATAAGATCAGCAAGTCTCAACATTTGCCCATCAAGAGGTGTTATTGCATCAATATGCTGCAATTTTGTGTTTACTTCGCTTGTTATTTGTATAAGTTTTATTAAATCAAGATCTCTACACACTTTTTCACAGCCAGGCATCAAAGATTCTTTTGTTAAAACTTTTAATCTTCCAATGGCTTCTTTAAAGCTAACCAAAACATGCCTAAAATTAATTTTTTTAATTAGGAACAAAAGAAACACTCTATAAATCCAATTTGTTTTTATACCTAACGTTTTGTTTCTCATTTAAAAGGCCAAGAAATGCCTCGATGTAATATAAATTACTTGACAAATGCATCAACTTTGACCTAATAATAATTGTCATCAGAATTGGTATAATATCTGCATTGTTTATCACGGGTATTTCACTCTCAGCAGCTAAAAATAAAGTAATAAATAATGTACAGTTGTTTCCAGGTTTTTGATATGCCTACCTGAGAACCTTGAAATAATATCTATCAGAACAGTCTTTAGTTCTGCAAAAATTAAATCATACGTTGTACACAAACAATGTATTTTTTCTAAAGGACTTTTATAATTGTCTAGACTAGATAATTCCACTACCTAAACACACTCAAAAAAATTAAAGTTATCATAATTGTACCTTTTACAATACTTACCGCTGCTAAAAGTGGAACTGCGTATGTTTCAGGAGCACCCATTTGTTCTGCAGTAACTTTTGCACTGCATAACTCAGCACTTTTATTGAAAAAATACTCATCATCTTGCTCAAATTTCTCATGAATTAGAGGCATTAAGAAGCTGTGCATTCTGTTGAAAACAACACACTCAAAGGAAACTTTGAGAGCACTTTGAAAATTTAAATTTTCACCAACTAAATTTGGATTGTTGTATACTTCTTGCAGTTTTCGTTTGATGTCATTTTCTATATCAGTAAAATCAGACCATGATTCTTGGCGTGTAAATAATTCATCAAGGAAATATTCTGTATTCAGGACAAAGTTGTTGTATTGGCTTAAAAATTCTTTTGCCCTGAAATTTTTATAAAATATTATTGGTACCTATATGCTTGAGGGATATTTAGATAGGTAAATCCAAGGAAACACTAAATGAATAGATTTTCGTTACTTACTGTGCTAGCCTGCATATTTCTGTGTTCACCATGGAAGCATCCATTCCAAACTGTATCTGTATTGTGCAATACTTTTTACAATAAGCAATCTACTACATTTTGCTATCTTATCTACAGTATAAACAGTTATTTGTAAAACTGCTACTCTATTACTTGGTGACGAAACTTATGCATTGTATACTGTTAGTTATCCCTATAAACACATATTAAAGTTCATTATGCAAAACCAAAACAGTTTATGTTATTTTAATTTAATTAATTAAGTTGTTTAGTATTAATTGGTTCGCAATGCACTGGACTAGTATTGTTATAAATGGCAGCTAATTGTATAAACTTTTTGTAACAACAATAGTTTTTCTAATTCCTAAACAAAGCGAATTAAACAATGTGTTATGTAAATCAATATTTACACACCAAAACAGTTTTCAACTGTATTTGAATACCTTTGTATAGTACCATATGTTGTTTCCATGGAACCTGTTTATACAAACACCAAAATTATTGATTTCTAGTTATATAGTTTTACAAAATGAAATCAGTCTTGACAGTACAATAATTATTATTACTACTTTGATTTATTATACTGGATACTGCATTTTTAGTATGGACTGGAAAGAAACTGTAACTACCGTTTCGGAGAAAGTATTTCCTGGTTTGTCATATAAAGTTGATCATAAATTTAATATTGGTAAGTGAATATTGTATAATTAATATTGTGTTATACTTCTTTCGTCTTTAAATAAAATTCTATAATTTACATGTAGTATTTGCTAACTACGACAAAACAATAGTAGATATTGGTTTTTTGACTTTTTATGTACCTTTATATATATATTATATATACTCATCTTCGATAATTTGTTTATTCTATCTTGGCATACAGAGTGTTTCTAAAATAATGATAGGTAAATGTTTTAAGAGCAAATACAAAGTGATTTTTTAAAAAGTCAATTGCAGCAAGACTAGAAAAAAAGCTATTCCGTCTGCAGTCAGCTGTAATGAGCTTTGAATGACATTTACCTGTATGTCAAACTGTGTGACAGTTCAGGTAGTTAAAAATTTTGGCCCAACAAAATGTGAAAATGAACAAGTATTTAGTTGCAACTGATTTGTAATTTATTAAGGTAAGTAAATTACAGGTTTTTCGTCAAGATTTCTTTCTTTCTGTTACAATTTTCATATTGTCAGATGCTAAAGCTTAATATAGACGGGACAATCCCTAGGCTACTGCAATTGACTTTTTAAAAAATCCTTTTGTAGCTAACTAACAAAATTTAATATTAAAATTTAAATAAAGCTAGATTTTCACGTCTCCATTTTTGATAAAAAATAATATTGATTTAGTGATTTTTTGTTTCAAATTACCTATTTTTACAATTTTTTCTGGGGTTTAATGTAAAAAAGAGAAAAAATCTTTTTAGTTTAATGCTTTACACATTTGAAGTAGCTCTCATTAGTTAAAGAGTTGTAAAAATTGCTGAATCTCTCAGTTGAGGTATTTTGGTTTATTTTGTGTTTTTCAAATGCGTATTTATTTTAGAAAACCCCCGAATTTCGCACAAAATATATCCAAAATTTCAAAAATTATTAAAGTGATTTTAAAAAGTTGACTTTGTTGCAGAAAATGAAGTTATGTCTAACCTGCCTTTACAAATGGCCTTATACTTTAACTTAGTTTTTGCACCAGTCTGGATCTACATAATGTTCATTTTCATGAAGGATAAAGTAAGTTATATAATTATTATCAGTCTTTAGAAATATTAAAAAAGTACTTCATACTTTAAAGCTACAATTTGGCAGTCATTAACTGGTTAGTACTAGTTCAAGCACCCTGTATACTATGTATATACTATTTTTAAAAGGAATGCTAAACGAGTTTTTGCTTAATTTTGTACAAAATTCTGCAAATCACTTATGACACGAATCAGAATTTTGTGATTTGCGTTTTCATACGCAAATAGGTTAAAACTACGTTGATATTTATTAGAAAACCGTCAAAATAATCATGTGGCTGTGGATAATGTAGAATTCTTTTAAAATTTTAAATTATTACGTTGATGCATACATTCGTATCGCTTTTATTTATTTATTTATTTTGCATGAACATACGCTAAAACAAGCAACCATAAAGGATGCGAGCGAGATAAGATTAAACGCGGTTACCGTCGGTGCGGCAGCGTAAATACATAGTAACACTTGCCTACAGATCCAAGGAACGCGGGTTCGAAAGCCGAGAGATTATTCTAGAGGCGAAAAAATCTTAAAGTAGGGCTTCCGTCAGATAAGAAGTAAAGCCGTATTTTCCGTGCCACTGCGATGTGTGACACGTTAAAAATCACTACTGGAGTTGGAATTACCCCAGATAGGCAACATTCTTAGTTAGGGTGTACAGTAAGCCAATATTGGCTGCAGCGCATAGAGATGCTTGGAAAACCGCGTCCTAGACCTCGCCCAATCCAAATAAACCAACAAATATTAAAAATAAAGTGCAGTAGTGACATGTTGTTTTCCTAAAAATTGACATTTAATTGAACTTTTTTGTAATACTTGTAGTACAGTTTATTCAATTAGTTTCTATTTCGTTAGAGTGATTGTTTCGTATTTTTTCTTTGGTTCTTTTCTCAATAAGTCGTATTTGTTTTTTGTCGTGATTGATTGTGCTTGTGTTGTTGATTTAATACTTTCCTACCTGTTGTCGTTATATCTAATTTGTTAGCAAAGTAGCGGCATACAGTTTCCTCAATCATTTTTTCTTCAACTTTTTAATGGTTGGATAGACTATTTTCGGTGAGGTTTTTGTGGATTCCTAATACGAAGCAAAAACTCAGGATTATATATTCCTCTCGATTCAAAACAGCAGAGTATTTGAAAAAAGAAAATATACCATCAGAATTGACAAGTATAGAAGTCGTTTCAAAAGAAAGATACGTGTATTAATCACACTCATACAATAAATGTCATCCTTATTTGTACCTTTTCATAGTATTGGTATTTTATAACTTGTAATTAAAAAGCTATTTAAATCTTCTGTGGATATTCTGAATTCACGCCACTGTTCAATAATTAAGACGGATATGTAAAACTTATTAAATGCACAAAATAACGTATGTAACGAAAGTTTTGAGACAAATTTCATAACTAATTGGCATCACTTAGAAAGGGTTCAATCCTTAGATCATACACATAAATGTGTATGATCTAAGGTTCAATCTAGTTGCTATTGCTGGGAGTTTAATCAAGTAGGTCTTGTCAACATCAATATTGACAGTTGCTGTAGAAAAACTTTTGTGTCATGGCGTACAAAATTGAAATCCGAAAAACCGTCTATAATTTAGTTGGCCAAATGCCAAAAGCGGCTATTGTAAACATGTTTCAAGGACCTAATATCTCCCGTGCAACAATTTACCGAACAATTAGGGAATGTGAGGAAGGAATACCTTGTGTGAATTCACCAAAAAGCGGAAGGCCTCGGGTGTTGACAGATGTCAGAGCTGGTAGGCTGAGGGAAAGTGCAAAAGAACAAGTTGGTATGTCCACAAGAAGACTAGCAAGGCGCTATAGAGTTTCACACATGGCTGTACATCGGGAACTTAAGAGAAGTGGAATGTCATATAGAAAACGAAAGAAATGCCCAAAATACACAGCTGCGCAGTTGCAACGAATTCCACGGTGTTGCCGAGCACTAAGGGTTCGACATTTTGCAAACAAGGCCATCGTTTTAGATGACGAAAAATATTTTACTTTATCGAACTCTGAGATAAAGGGTAATGATGGATTCTACACCGAAGATTTCAATGCAGCTCCGGACAATGTAAAATATAAAAGAAAAGCTAAATTTGAAGATAAAATTCTAGTGTGGTGCGCCATTTCTCCGGCAGGTGCATCGCAGCCATATGTAGGACATGTCAGAGGAGAAGCCATCACTGCAGGTCTTTATATACAAAGATGTTTGCCTAAACTGTTACGATTTATAGACGAACATGACAATAATGATGACATTATGTTCTGGCCTGATCTGGCTTCTTGCCACTATGCCAGGGAAACTAAAGAATGGTTGCAGGCCAATAATATACCATTTGTACCCAAAGAAGATAATCCACCTAATGTTCCCCAAGCAAGACCCATAGAAGAATTTTGGGCCTTATTAAGCAGAAAAGTTTACGACAATGGATGGGAGGCCGAAAACGAAGAACAATTACGAAGGAGAATTTACCAAAAGATTCGGGAAATCGATGTGGTCACCATCCAATCACTTATGCGACAGTTAAGAACAAAGTTGCGAAGGATTGAAGATCAAGAGCCGCTAGCTGCATTATAGTAAATTGTTATTGTTAAGAATTGTGAATATTTATCGTTTTTAAATAATTAACACTTTTAATACCAATAAAATTAAATAAATTTGGACGATACAAGTTTTGTTCGCTTCATTACAGAAAATGACTGTCAAATGCTCATGTAAAACCTTCTAGGTTATATTCTATATTCTACACCGAGAGCTAAAGTTCTTATAAAATGGATTTTTGCAATCAACCACAATAAAAAAATTTACCTAAAATAAAATACATTGAAATGTGGGAGTACTGTTATTAACGCTTACATACATACTTTTTCTGTATGACTGTACATGTTATCTATAAAGCAGGAAGTTATAAGAAGCATTACCGGGTACGGTAGTGGAGACACTACTTGAAAAGTAAGTTATTACAATAGCGGGAAACAATGAATGTTAAGTAAGAAAGTTGATGTGTTAAGAAGTAGGGAACTTTAAAAAATCATTTTTAAAGTAACAGTAAACTTCAGAAGCACAATTATCAAGCTTTATCAAAACAGTGATTATGACATTGAAAAAAGTACTTATATTATAATTACCCTAAAATACATTGCATCACTGTTTCTAAAAGAAAATTTATGATGTTTAATTTACATCTTATTTTATTTTAGTACATGTGCTACAGTGAACTATATAAATTCATAACAATCACGGTGATGGTGGCCATTATAATTGTGGAAATCCTGAGACTCTATTTGGGATATGAAGGAAACCTTAGAGACAAGGTGATGCAGTTCCCATTTTTGCTTATTTCGTCTAGACATTATTATTAATGTTCAATTTTTATTTATATTGAAATAATTTTAATGTTACAGATTCCAGAGCTTGCGGGATTCTGGATGCTATCTCTGCTTTTACAATTTCCACTTCAAGGTCTCCTACTGTTTAATCCATACTTCAATCTGCATGTAATTGAAGTTGTAGTTCAAACTGTAATGTTCCTCCTTACTTGTACTCAGTTGGCCTTTGGTTACAAAGCTCTGAAATATACAGCTACTAAACAAGCTACTAATTTTAGAATAATGAGACTGAAAAATGATGTAACTTTATTTAATACTGAAGATAAATACAGAGTTCAATAAATGTTGTGGCTTTTTTTTTTTTTTTTTTTTT
>JABXWE010042472.1:0-17122 GCA_014611495.1 Limonius californicus | reverse complement strand
CCACAGACATACAGGACCTACAGCTTGACGTGGGCGTTGAACCACGGGAAGTGTAAACATTTCTACTCCAGAGGTAATTTACTAGGCAGAATACCTTGCTGGTTTGCCATTGTCTTGCGAGGGAGAACGGTCTTAAAAATCCGATGGTTCGGAACCGGGAATTGAACCCCGGACTTTCAGTGTAAAAGTCTAACAGGCTAACCTCTACCTTACGGCCGCCTCAAGATTAACTACAGGTAACAATAATCTCGACTAGTACGAAACAATCCGACATAGTAAACAAAAGTATTTGACGTTACTTGGTTTTATTTAAAAAGGTGTTTCTGGAAAGCTCAAGTTTTCTTAAATGGCATCTGTGCCTTGATATTGATACTAATATCAATTAATTATTAATTATTTTAATTAATTAATTAATTTATTTATTTTTTTAATTTATTAATTAGTAATTAATTAATTAATTAATTAATTAAAAATTAGTTAATGTTATCCTAATCAGGATGAATTAAAGTTTATTATACAACATGTGGTGGTAGTTCATTTGGCAGAGCGCTCGCTTTCTGGGCAATATATGGATTATAGATTGGGTCTTACTTCTCGGCATTACCTCGCAGCGTATACAAATCTCGTACTGCAACCCACCATACCCAATTCCCCAATTCGGTTGGTAACCGTGGGATGTCAATGCTAAAAACCTTCTCTACAATTTCTGTCGTTTAGATTCGACGTTAAACTGTAAGTCCCTGTGTTTCTACGTTACCGCTGCGAAAAAAATAGTATTAATTTTGTTGTAATATTCCAGAGGCACGTCGAATCAGATCATAAAGATTTTTTGGACATTTGCTAGCATTAACTTCCATAATATATTAAACAATATGAATATGTAGATATCCACATTTTAATTAAAATTTAAAAAAATGGGGCACATCTATAAATGTTTAGAAAACCATTTGCTTGGACGTTGGCGTACTTCAAACTGTATCTGTATATTTACGAACATATATAGGGTGTCCTAAATTCAAACCTTACACTAGTAATTCCAAAATAGTAAAAGATGCCAACTTTGATTACGTAACAAAACAATATAATGTCACCGTCACGCAAATTTTAATACATATATTGTGAATTGATTTGTAATGTCCAACTGTAGCAGAACATGGTTATTGTTTAATCAGTTTATGACTGCAAACAATATATATTTATATTTCATTTACACATCAGTTCTCCATTTCTATATTGTGTGGAACTAATAATCGAATTCAAATTAAATTAATAAATGGTTATAAAAGGGGAACATGTAATTAATCATATTTTCAGTATTGTTCAAGCATGAGAATGAACGTACATAACGATCTAAGCGTATTAGTAGAACAGCCCCATTAGTACCCACAGTGGCCGTCACGTTGAATTCAAAAAAATTCGGACTAATAGAGGGTCAATAAAAATTTCGACTTAGTAGCTAATAAACTACGTACACGGTGCAAGAATATTTGCAATCTATTTATGACAATTTGTAGGAACCTCCAGCACAAGCACCGTCAGTATATACAACTCGTACATTATTTGCCTTATAACCGGTGTTTCAATGAGAACTGACAGTTCTGTTTTCAGGATGAAACGTTAAAACTGATACTGAATGTTCAAATGGCCGCCTCAGTATGTCTGACAGACGAGTATTCGTTTGTGCCATGTTTTAAACAACTCTTGTACACAAATCCGCGCATAGTATGGCGAACATTGTATTTGTGCTGGGGAATCGTTGCAGCTTTATCAGTGGGAGACTTTACTTTCAAGAAAACTCCAAAGGAAAAAATCCAATGATGTTAGATCACACGATCGTGGAGGTCAATTGACGTAGCCAAAAATAACACGGTCAGGAAACTTTGTTTGCAATAACAGTGTTCCCAGCGCAGTGTGGCAAGTGGTACAATTCTGTTGAAACCACACGATCTCTATGACCAGTTCGTCCACATCGTGCCGAAATAAATTTGTAATCATATTAGATACAATAACGATTGCCATCCACCATCACCGCAATTCCATCTGCATTTTCAAAGAAGTACGACCCGATGACACCTCCTGCCTAAAAACTGCACCAAACAGGTACTTTCTCAGGATGCATGGGATGCTCGTAAACCACTTGAGGATTTCCAGCTCTCCAAAAATAGCACATAATTCTCCCTGCATGATTATAATTGAACTATTGTATGGATAATTAATGTTTATTATTTGTACGCTCTGTTTTACTGTACAGCTTTTTATGACTAATTTGCCATGTCTCTAGATTACAAATCTCAAATTTCAAAGTCATGTTTGTGCAAAATGACAACACATTTAAAACGGTCAGTTCTTATTGAAACACCTATTATATTGACTCACTAGAATCAAACTTCAACTCAGCATTATCCACATAAAATTTATTTGGACGCTAGAAACAACCATCCTACACTTTCGGTTTCGTCAGAAATCGCGGCAAGATGATTATTTCAATGAAAACACCCTGTATATCATTAATTTACACAATCAACATTATATTTAAATTAAAAAATCTTTAAGGAATTCCTTTAATTTTCAAAAGGAAAGTTATATCAAAATTTCGGGCAGTAATTGTTCTACTCAGCTATTTCAACGTCAATACAATCGGCCTAATAATTGGTAAGTTAACACACACACACACACACACACACACACACATGCCCGTAAACACAGAGGTCCAGAATAGTACTTTATCGAAATCGCCTTTTTGGGTCCTTGAAGGCCCAAAACGCGTATATCCACCAATATCTCAATATCGACCATTTTTGTCACTTCCAATACTGGGAACATGGGAAAATAAAACAGGTTATTTATTATTTCGTTTGGTTCGTGTTATCAGTTTGCAGATTGTAGTATACTATATTGGCCATATCGATAGAGGGGACCTACGTTCAAGTAGCAAACTATATTAGAACGCCGATATGGGAGATTTATTTAACAATGCGTATATAGAACAAAAAAGAATTGTACATGTTGATAAACCGTAGATGTGATAATTTATTACCTTAAAATATAATTTTACAATTTACGGGACAATCATAATTTTCATAAGAAATACTTTTTTAAAAGCCTAACTTTTATAATTATTGAGACTGTTAAACAACATAAGTAAAAGATTACGTTTTCTATTTTTTGTAATAACAGCTATTACAGAGACATTTTGCAACGTGAGCAAATTAAGAATGTAATGCAATCTAGTAAGGTTATTTAATATTATGTTTTATGTCTAGATTACCACGCTAACGAATGTTTGCATTTCATTACGAGGCCAAAATTAAATACTGGTGAAGGATGACTTTACATTAATGAAAAACAGGTTCCAGACATTTTGTGCTGACCTCTTCGAAAGCCGAATCTCCCTTGAATTCAATTTTAAAAAATATAAAATTAGAAGATCTGAACCTCTTTATTTAATTAAACTTCAGCTTTTGCAAATGAAACGGGAAGAGCCCACCAAAGCGCAAGCGAAACCGGTAAAACTTTCTAAGCAGAAAAAGGTTCTTTCAGGAAGGAAACTTATTGGCAGATCTGTTTTTAACCGCGCTTGGCTGATAACAAAAGCAAAACTTGAAGCGAATTGCCCAAGTGTTGGCACTTTCTATCATTTGTGTGGGTTGAAGTGGAATCCGAAAATAGCAGTGGAAATGATTGCTCATGGTAAGGTATGGAATTGCACTGAAATAACCATACTATTTTTTAAACGAAGGTTTTGTTAATAAATGCTTGCAAGTAAAATTAAATGTTGGTGGAAGGCAAGTATATGGGGGAATGTCCTCGTATAGATGTAGTCGATGGTAAGCCTTAATAGTCACAATATAACAATAATAACAATATATTACGAAATTTTTTTTTTACCATTAATCCATACACCACATACTGAGTTTTCAGTGTTTTCCAGAGCTGGCTTTAACCAGCACTGTAGTTATAAGTTCAAACTTGTACCACAGATTATTTACATTAAGATTTATAGACTTACAATATAGTCTCTACTTTAAGCCCTAGACCCAACGTAGTCAATATTCACTAGGGTTTAGTAGCTCACAATTTGACTAGCCTGGAATGGACAACGCTTATGCACTATTTCTGAGGAAAGGTGGCAGGTGGAAAGTTAACTCAAAAAATACTAAGCAATACGTCCTCCTTTTAGTGGGAATCATTCTACGTAATTATGTGTAAGGTGCCCGCTGTAAATTAATTTACCGATAGAAATTTTCTATGTATATACAGAATCCATAGCTCCTGATAAAACGGCTCGTAGTGCATTTCAGCAGTGCATACTAAATATAAAATAGCAAACATATTTTTTTTGCAGGCTAGTTTCTTTACACGAAGAACGAAAAAAGTGAAAACTTAACAACTGTATAACATGCGTGTTACGGAAAATATTTTGCAGTACTATGGAAATCTATTACAAATATTTATTACATAATTATTATTATCTAGGCCAGTCAACACTTTCGAAAGGACAAACCAACTATTAAACAACGCATTTCCACACTACCATGAGGTAGAGTTGTCGTTGTATTTTTTTATGTAGTATCTGCAATAAGTCTAATCCATAGCTGCATAAAGTAGTTATCAATCCTTTTCAGCAGCTAAACGTAAAATATATGAACAAAAAAATATCGGATAGGAATAATTT
Source organism: Limonius californicus (assembly GCA_014611495.1). Classification (NCBI taxonomy): domain Eukaryota; kingdom Metazoa; phylum Arthropoda; class Insecta; order Coleoptera; family Elateridae; genus Limonius; species Limonius californicus. The sequence goes on along the minus strand of JABXWE010042472.1, from coordinate 12,447 downwards.
AGAATTTAATAAATTCTGTAAATTAATGGAACTGTTCAAAATGACCACCACCAACATTACGACATTCTGAAAATCTCACTACAGTAGAACTTTGTACTCGTTAGAGCATGTTTACGTTAAAGTTGCAGCCGCTTGATTAATCGTCCACATGTTCACTGATGTAATATATACCAAATCCTTCCGATAACCCCATAAAGAAATCCTAAGAGCGTTAGATCAGGTGCCCAGCTATAGAACCCCCACGACCAATCGACCGATTTGGAAAATAATTTTGAAGCCAATCTCGAACCATGATTCCATAATGGACTGGAGAACCATCGTGTTGGTACTACATATTTTGTCTAATTATCAGTGGAACGTTTTCCAGTAGTATTTGAAAATCTTCATTTAGAAAATGTAGGAAATGTTCAGCGTCAACACGATTTGGCAGAATAAAACGACCAATTAAATAATTATTTATCATACATGTCCGAACATTAACACCGTATCGATATTAATGACTTTGAACATGAGTTGCATGAGGATTCACATCAATCCCATACAACATTATTATGACTATTGTAAACCCTATCCTGCGTAAATATCGCCTTAACAATCGGAGAAATACCACGTGACTTTCTCGTAGGCGCTCATTCAATTAAATCTTACCATAAAGAGACGACCAGCACCACCTCTTTTTAGACCAACGCTATCTCTATCTCGTAATCGGTGGTCTGCTCGTTTAATATCTGTGTGGTTTGGATGTCTTTTATTTGGATAGCGTTCAGCATACAGCCTTACCGCGGCCATACAATTACCACCAACCACTCCAAGAATCAAAATCATGTCATTGTACTCAGCAAATGTGTATTCCATTAATACAAGTGAAACAGAATTTACACAAAGAACTGAAAAATGTGTTTGGCAACTGTAAAATACGGAACAGCGGTGTCAAATTAAATAGAAATTACTATCAGTCTTGCTTAAATTTGCCTCGATGCCATATCTAAATTTCGTCTTTTCAACAAAAACTTCGGTTCAAAAATTTGGAATTAGAAATTCTGCAGAAGTCATTTTTGTTGTTAATATCGTAAATTTATTTATGAAGAACTACTTTCATCGATAGTACCTATTAGTTGAGCTTGGTTGCTAAAGATAATTGGAGCATTAGAATTTCAACCTTCAAGAAGTTCGTGTGAAGAAACTAGCTTACGAATAATACTCGTACAGGGAATTTTTCTTTTTCGTATACATTGCCTATGTATACGTTTAAAAACAACGCATCAACTACGCGTGTTGTGTAGGCAACCAACTATACGACATTAAAAAACAGAAGGAAACGTCACTGCAGTTTTGAATTATTTTAGTATGATGGGTACGTTTGATGCAGTGTTTATATTAAATAGGCAAATCAAAATGAGTGTAACAACCACGACGGTTATTATTGTAATACATTAAATATCAATAACAGAAACGGAAACGAAAATAAAAACAACAGTCACAAGTGTTCGCAATGGCCACCTTGTACTGCTAAACAATAATCTAAACGGTGTTGAAAAGGACGCACAGCATTCGCAAGAAAGTCCGGATTCAAGCTATTGCATTCGGTACGTATGCGATCTTTTAATTCATCAATACTTTGTATTGGAATATTTGTATAAATTTTTGATTTCACGTCTCCTCAAGCAAAGCAGTCATTGGGCGAAAAATCTGCAGGATGCGAGGGCCACGGTACGGGACCGAATCTTCCGACCCTGGAAACCTGTCGTTTAGAAAGTTTCTTAAGCATTCGTGGAATGCGGAAGAGCTCCATCCATCTGAAACCACGGGTCATCGATGTTTAAGTTTTCTATTGCCGGAATGATGTCGTTTCATCGTTTTGGCCACAGCATGCTTTAGTTGTTTGTATAGTAGCCTACATAATAGGCGTAATTGATGCGTTCTCTTTAAAAGTATACATATGCAATGTATCCACTAAAAAGAAAAATTCCCTGTATATATTTTAGCTGTTTTGTGTTCAGTATATACTACTAAACAACGCTAAGGGGCATTTTATTACAATTTATGGGCAACCCTTTGTATAATAATTCATCATCATTCATTCATTGACAGCCTTTCCATCCCACTGCTGGGCATCGGTCTCTTCTCTGCCACGTGTTCCTCTTCAGCTAAGGTAGAAACACGGGGGACCTACAGTTTAACGTTGAATTCGAACGACAAAAATTCGAGAGAAGGTTTTTAGCATTAAGGTTGCAAGTCGAATTAGGAAATTGTGTGTGGTGGGTTGCAGACAAGATTTTTATAAACCTGCATGGTAATGCTTAGGTTTTGAACAGAAGCTAGAATCGACGTTTTACTCAAAAATCGAGCGGTCTACCGACTGAGCTACAACCGCACACAATATATAATAATATGAAGAGTTAATTCGCTTTTTTTTAGAACGATGATAACTGTAAGTTGTGTGTATCAGTGTATCTAATTAGCAAGGATACCTGTAATAGGGAAACCTCCAAAGTAATAGATACTAATATTCAAGAGAGAAACTGTAGAGATTTATGAAACTATAGACCTATACAACGCCCCTACCACACTAACATAAAATGCTGTCAAAAATGTTAAGTAACCAACTCTTTAATAAAATAGAGCCAAACCAAACACTAGAGCGGGTCATATCAAAGTCTTATGAATATATTCAACCACTCTACAAGCTATTCGTAGATTCGAGAAGGCGTTCGACACAGTCGAAAGTAGGGCAACAGTCAATGTAATCAAAAGATGTCAAAATCGTTATTATTCAGACATTCGAGAACACTAACCCTATCCCAATTAACAGGGGCATCAGACAAGCAAGGTGATATCTCCTAAATTATTAGTAAACAGTTTGGAAGACGCATTTAATACCTTACACTGGCAAAACACCGGTATACAGATAAATGATGTATACCTCTTCAACCTACGTTTCGCAGACGACATGTATTACTATCATATATCCTGTTTGACGTAGAAGTAATGTTTAGGCAACTGCAAACGTCTACAGAAAAAATAGACAAAAACAAAAATCTGTAATCAGTACATAGTTACTGCTAATACGAGGGCAACATTTACCCAACTTAAAAGGCTGCCTTCGTACTAAGCTACGCATCGAAATCGTAGACTTAAAAAAATAATATACTAAAAAATTTAACGCTTCCAAACTAAAATAAAATAATCATGCTTAAGAGTGAGACTACCAGACCAACTAGGAAATGTACATATAAAAGAAACAGAACAAAAGTGGAAGCAGCGTCACGTCGCATAGCCAGTTTAAAATTGCAATAAGTCAAACACTTAAAAAACTCACAACACAACAGATGAATTAACAATGTTACCGATTGGCGACCGCAACAAAGAAGAATAAATTGCGACAGACCAAGAATTACATAAAAGACAAAACAGCCAGAAAACGATTGTCCCAACAAGCTGCGGATGACAAGAACTTGAGGAGGCATATATCCAATAATGGAATACGTAAATTAGCTGCTACATGATGATGATGCTGATTAATATATAGGGTGTCAATTTGAAAACGTACAATGTGTTATATCTCTAAATTTGAAACAGGCATCAAACTTTTCTAGAAAATGTTTCTACAACATGGACGGGGATTATCCTGGCTCATAAGGTAACCTTCCACATTCAAACCCACAGGTTTTAGGTACCCCTATAAAAAATTTCAAATGGTAACACCCATAGTGATACCTCTTTGAAAAGCTCTTACAAAATGCTATCCAATAGTAGCAAACTTTTGTACCCGATTTGTTTCAGAACAATAGAATGGCCCCAAGATCTCCAGGCTTCGATCTCATTAAACTTCTTTCTACGCGGTCACCCTAAATCTGTTGTCTACAAAACTCAACTTCAGTCTATCGCACAACTGCGACAAGGAATAATTCAAGAGTTCCGAGCTATTCGGCAACAATCTTTCGAAAATGTCCGGAGAGAATTTGAGAGTAGGTTTTACTATTGCCTAGAAAATAATAGAAATCATTTTAAACATTTCGACTAAAATTTTGAAACTTAGTGTATGATAAGTGGTTCAGAACCTTCTACGCTCTGTTTTATTAATTTTTCCGAAATGAGGCGGGTTAAAACGTTTTCCTGTAAGAGCTTTGCAATTGCATATCACAAACTGGGTGTTACAATTTGAAACTTTTTACTTTACCTTAACTGCAGCTTAAGCGGTTGAATGGAGAAGGTTACCTTATGAGTCATGATGATTTCCCCTTTATGTTGTAGAAACGTTTTCTAGAAAAGTTGGACACCTATTTTATTTTCAAAAATATGGCACCTGTACGTTTTCAAATCGGCATCCTGTATGAGCAATACATAATAACTGAAAGAAGATTTAAAACCGTAGATAGAGTGATAAAGATACTGTTCGCACTCTAGCTTTTACACACGGTACATCTCCAACTATCAGTAAAAATCGACTTGGCCATTTCAAACTCCTTGGATATAATATTATTTAAATATAGATATTAAAAACCAAAGGTTACAACTTTTGGCGACGTGCAACTAAAAATAAAAAATTAAACTGTGCCAACGAAACAATTTCACGATACTGTGTTAAATACCAATAAAATAGAACTTTGTTCAAAATCAATATTACAATATAATTGGTTAACGGGCGAAAAGTAACCACAAACCAAAGGCGAAACGACTAAATGACTAAAGAAATAATCTCTTTTGCTATACAAAAGCTTTCACAAATGTTCATCAGAAATGTTTAAATAAGTGCTACACTAGTATACATTATCAGTAAATAACAGTTAAAGGCATTTGAATTGTTCTAAAAACTTCTAACCAATTCTAGCACGTGATTTTAATTTGTAGACTACTGGGAAGTAGTGATGGGTTACTAAAAGAACATTCACAAATTGTTTCATAGGAAGAATTTTAAGATTGTTTTTATAAAATTCTGCTCAAATGAAATTTGGTTTTTGCATGTTATATTCCTGTTCATGAAATCGCCGTAAATGAAAATGTAACTAATCTAGCATAGAATTGCAGATACGAGGAGGGTTCCAATATGACCCGGTAACTTTTTTATTTAACTGCAATAAGTATATCATTTTTACACTATTTCTCCACGTATTCGCGCTCTAAGTCTATGCACGTTTGCCATCGTTGTGGGAGTTTCATAATGCCACTTTATTAAAATGTTTTTGGTTGGGCGCGAAGCCACTCATGCACAAATTCGGCAACATCATTATCGCCTTGAAATTTTGAGCCACCCAATGCCTCTTTCAGCAGTCGAAAGAGATGGAAATCACATGGTGATAAATCCGTACTATAAGGTGGATGTGGAAGAATCTCCCAATGCATTTTTTCGAAAACATTGGTAGTCAGTTGGGCAGGATGAGGTCGGGCATTATCGTGCAGGAGAATGACACTCTGGATTGAATGGTTTCTCCTTTTTGAACGAAATGCAGGCTTAACTTTTTGAGGCAGCAAGTCAGAATAATAAAGGGCATTAATGGTACGTCGTTCACTCCACAAATCGGTCAAAAGAACACCCTCACTATCCCAAAAGATGGTGACCATTACTTTACAGACTGAAGGCAAAACCTTCGCTTTTTCGGTTTTGAGGAGTTTGAGCCACTCTAGACTTGATCTTTTTGATTTTGGCGTAAAGCGGTGAACCCAGGTTTCGTCGCAGGTGAGTAAGGAATTTAAAAATGCATCACCTTCATCTTAGTATCGCCTGAGAAGCTCAGTAGAGACTTCAACGCGTCGTTGTTTTTGTTCCATAGTCAGCAATCTGGGTACCCATCTTGCGCAAACTTTTTGGTAATGCAGATGTTTATAGATGATTTCCTCGACACTACCAACACTAATGTGTAATGTTTGTAACATTTCACGGACAGAAATTCTTCTATTGGCAAGAATAAGGTCGTTTATCAGGTCAATATTGGTTTATGTTGTCGAAGTTTTCGGACATTTCGCGTGCGGCAAATTTTCGACCGTTGTACTTGTACTTCTTAAACTTCTTACATTGAAACACCTGGATTTTCGATAAGGTGGATTCGCCATATTGTGCTTGAATTCTTTGCAAAATATCACTTGGTTTGGCACCCTCATTCACAAAAAATCTAACTATTATGCATTGCACAACGGAAACATGAACTACCTGCTCTGTCATGTTAACAATTATTTTAAAAAAGCAAGTAAAGTGGCTATGACATTATGCACGCCTTCTACATATCCCATTGCAAGAATTTTAAGAAGGAATTGCGGCTAGGGCCATTCGCTTGGTTCTAAGAATAAAATTCTGGTTCATGTTTGAACCCTCCTCGTAGTTTAATAAAAGCAATGCCTTACTCATCCACAACACTGACGGAAGCGACAGGATGTATAAGAAAATATGAGGGACGTCTGATTGTTAAAGTACGTACACGCACTTACATTACATCGATCACGATACAACTTGCAGGAGATTGAGATGCACATCGGTACTACCAATGTAACCAGTGACGTATTCTCAATTTCAGAATCATGCTTAACAATAATGTAAATTTTGAGCGAAACATATTGCAAGTAGAATTGTTCGCGGTCGTTGCATGCAAATAATATAAAACCCACCTTATTCATTAAACACAGAGTAACGTAGTACGTAGAAGGCGTGAAGCGTTGACAAGTTCATGTAATCCATTCAAACGGGACTACAACGACGGCTTAACCACGATCCCGTCGAAAACCATCAACGAATAAAACCGATGAGAATCAATAGGTTTTATCGACATGACTGTCAATAAATTTCTAAACAACACCAAATACAAAGAATGGATGTGGTGATGAAACTTTTAACCCACTGTCACAAAAAATTGACTTTTTGTAGAATATGGTGTAACGCGCCATTTCTTACGCCTAGATGGGTTGTATTTAATTTTCAATATAGCATTTTGGATTGCATACTTTATGCTTTTGGTTAGTTCGGTTTTGGCCTTGTTTGAGTTTGGTGTCATCCATTCGTATATTTCCGGTTCAGGAAATGGCTATTTTGATATTTCCGTTTGGCATTCATTAATTTGTGAGTTCTCATAGAGAGTGCACATGTTCTTGGATTATTTTAAAAGTTGTTTTAGGGCTTGGGAAGTTTTCCCGATTTGATTTTCAAGACACAATTGTGGAATCTTAGATATCGATAGTAGTGATATGTATCTCCAAATCTTTTTGAGAAAGTTCTATCCGCCAGTTTACATCATTTGGTAAGCATGGAAAATCCAAATCCTATTGTTTCATTTCTAAGTCATTTGAATTTATTTAGGCGAATATAATACGACCGAAATTACCTATCGTCAATTAAAAATAAAGGAGACCCTGGTGATATTTCGACGCGATTGGAATTTATCTTCCGTTGCAGCGGATACAGCAGTTGTAGAACAGCTCGAGCTATGAGCAGTAAAGGTGTGTCCGTTCCGATTACATTTAATTCTTAAATACATTTTTGATGGAGATTCGGAAAACTGTAATTTCAACCAGAAAGCGGTCGTCGTCAACGTCCTTATTTACCTATAAATTTATGTTTGAATAATTAAGCTTTTAATTAGTGTGCTTTTAATTCCAATTAAATTTAGATTTTGTTTTAGTATATGTTGTATTAAAACGAAATTTTGTTTGTAATTGTCAAATGGTCGGCAGTATACACAATTTTTTTAGAATTCTAAAATTAAGGAGAATTTTGCTGAAGACTTTAATTTTGATTAAGAGTGCGTTGGTACTTAATACCATAATTTCGGTATTTTTAAATCTGGGTATTTGGTTCGTGAGGCATAGAGAAACTTCGAATACTTAGCTGGTTTGGTCACGAGTTGTACTGTGGTTGGAATCGGAGTTAATGCTTTCGTAATTAATAGTAATTTCGCAGTATTGCGTTCTCTATTTTGATTTAATTTAACTTTGGAATAAATTATTTACCGTATTGTGTACTGTTACCCATCAACATTTATTTTTTTGTTGATATATATAATATAATATTGGCGTTAATTTCATGTCGCGCTGTGCCCGATGTGTTTATTATTATTATTATTTTCATAAATTGAAATTTGGTAACCTGTTGTGTTTTATTGTGTATTGGGGTAATATAGTTTACTTTGGTAGCAAATTGAGCAACTTCCGAAGCAAGGTAGCTTCGAACTCCAAGAAGGTTCCTGTTTTACCTCGTGTTATCTTCAAGGGTAAAGCATACTTTAAAACAGGTGGCGCCTAGGCTTATCTTCCCTCCCTTCTTCGACTGCAGCTGGTCGAACTTTGTCCTTGATGCCTGGACTTTGCAACGTGAATTATAGTCGATTGTATTGTTCCTAGTTCCTAGTAGCATATTTTTTCTCCTCCTTGGTGTTACTCCTGGGCGTTATAATGGTAAGAGGAAACAAAACCTAGGGATACCGTCATACCCCCAGAACAAAACATACATTCGGTGATACGGAAACATGCATACTCACCAAAATCGAAAAAATTATTATAATTATTGCTTAACTCTAGAAAAACTATATGAAACTCACTAAATCAAGTATGTATAAACTCGTAGTTGAGACACATACATACTGTGTCAATTTATAAATAATCATGGAGAAGTTACGTTATTGTTTGTGTTAATACTGAAACTGAGATTTGTCAGATAATCAGTGAAACAATAGAAATGGTTCCATTAGCTTTCAGATGATATGTCATTACACTCCGGAAAATTAACCGATCTAGTAGGGCACCTATCACATTCAAAGTATATGAAAAATAAAATTATCGTAGTTATCACACAAGAGAATGAGTGTTTGCAATTGAAAGATGTCTAATTTTTGGCAACAGGTTAGTCACCTCTAAACAATTTCAAAGTAAAATATTTATACAACAACACAAAGAACACCTTGGTCAAGACCAGTTAAAATAAATTGTAAAAGTAGATCATGATTGTGATTCAACATGAAAACAAAACTCTGCCATTACCATGGTGTACACCAGTTGAACTCTGGCTGCGTACTCATATTGATTCCGCAGGTCCTTATACTCATGGTAATTACTGCATGCTGATGATAGATGAAAAGAGGCGGCCGTAGGCTAGAGGTTAGCGCGTTAGACTTCTACGCTGAGGGTCCTGGGTTCAATTCCCAGTACCGAAACATCGGATTTTTAACGGCCGTTCTCCCTCACAAGGCAATGGCAAACCAGCGAGGTATTCTGCCTAGTAAATCTTCTCTGGAGTAGAAGTGTTTACACTTCCCGTGGTTCGGAGCCCACGTTAAGCTGTAGGTCCTCTATGTCTGTGGCACTCTAAACGCGCAACACAGGCATAGGAGAGAAGATCGTTACGTCTCGTAAGAGACAAAGCACCCTAAGAAGAAGAAGATGATAGATGTGTGTTTCAAACGGTCAGACATATTTCGTATAAAATCAATACTCTCTAAACCTGGAATAAGTAAACTAGAAGTTTTAGTTGCATTCCATCCTGTAGAAACCGACAATGGAAGGTCGTTTATTGACAAACTTTTTAAAAAGCTTCATTCTATAAATAGCATGTAATGCATGCGTATAGCTTTTTATGGGTCTCGATCAAATTGTGGAACAGAAAGAATTGCCAATGCTTGAGAAGGATCATTTAGGAAATTCAAGAAAGAGACCAATATCTACAAGATCAGCTAAAATAGGTTTATCAGTTTATCGATCAACGCCAAAACCTTCAAGTAAACTAACTGCAAAATTACTTTCAGCAAGACAATCCAAACGAATGTAGATCTCATATGTTTGCATTGTCCTAATCTACATAAAGAAAAACTATTAAACAACTAAATTCTTTCAAATACTTAGTTAACTAAAGCAAAAATGAGAAGCTTTTAAAGGGAATATAATAATTATACCACATTGGTACACTAAAAAGTAACAATATACAATTCTAATAGTCACGACAAAATAGTCTTTTCCAAGTACATTTCTTAAAAGGTTATCCCGGGACTATATGGGCGATGGTTAGAAACAATTTCCCAATTGAATAGCTCAATGCGTTGCACAGTACGAGTCCCCGCGTGCAGTCGGGCGTTATCGTACAGAAGCACGACTCCAGAGGTCAGCAATTCTCCTTCTTGGTAATTAATCGTCTTATCGCCTTCCTTAACTTTCTTAAGGTATCACCATACAAATCTGCATTTATGGTCGTAGCATGTTTCACGAAATCAGCCAGCAATACGCCTTTAATATCACAAAAGAGAATACCCATAAACTTTCGATTCTCGAATTGTTGCTTAAATTTTTGGCTTTGGGGTAACTGGCACGCATCCACGGTATTAATTGTTGCTTAGTTCCAACATTTGTGTACGAAATCCAAGTCTCGTCACCAGTCACAATGTGCTTGAAGTTCTCATCGCAGTCACTTTTGTAGCGATTCAGGAAGGTCAGTGGCCAGAGGACATTCGCTAGTTTTTGCGAACATGAAGAGTCTCTCTCATTTCTATTTCTTATAACATGATTCATCGTGCAGTTTCTCTGTAAATCTTTGGCCCAACAACGCTTAATTTCCTTATGTTTGTATATTGAAAAATGTTCTCAACCATGATACCACTAACACAATCTCTATTTCCAGTATTATTTTTTTGTAATGTGGCAAATCAATCTTTTTAAATAGAAGTTTGTGAGCTTCCACAATGAATACGATCTATAATTTGTTTTAAAAACTAGTACTTTAAGTTTTTCCACAATCCAACATACATAATCACAGACCGCCAGTGGGCGGTCCCACATCGTATAACCAAATAATTTTTAATTTTATGTTACACACATACCCTGTAAACAGAGGTCCTATACAAATATTTCCATTAATATTTTAAATTACATTTATGTCGAAAGCAATGCTTTCGGTAATCTTTGTATGGTAAAGTACATAAATCGCATTAGAAATTAAAACCGTGTCAGAGAAAACATTTTTTTGAAATATACCAGAGTGGGTGAGCAAATATATTCAAAGCTTTCAAATATTTTATATTGTAAGTAATAAACGAGTTTTGAGATATCATTAAATATTCAATTTAGACAGGTTACGGATATTTCATTTAAAAATTAATTTCCAGCTTTTTGTAACGTATTTTCTCGGCATATTTTGTATTCAAGGGAGTTAGTTATTGTATGGTAGGGAGGTGCTGCCAGTTGCACGAAATACGAGTATTACGAAAGGCAATTTTCTGCCGCCATTGTCAATTCAAGTCGTGGCTACGTTCACATTAACAGAAATTCTTGGACGGCGTACATTCCATTAAAAATCATTGTCAACTTTTTAATTTTAATAAAAATTAATGTGGAGCCAGGGGGCGAATTAAGATGGGTAACCAAATCTATGTTATAGTTGAGAGACTAGATGGCTTATATTAAAGTTCCATTTGTGTTGAAAAAGTTGGATTCAGGAATTATCGTTAAAATTAAAGTTTATAAAACTAATCTTCGTATAAGTGAAACGCTGCTAGCTCTTCTGAAGTTGGAAACGGTATTTGTCTCAAGTCTAATATTGCACATTTAGTAGCTACAACTTCAGCAAAATTAGAACAGCCTAAGGAGCAGAGCAAAGTGGGATTAACGGGCACGTTATTGTAACCCCATTTACAGCGGCGGTTTCCTATCAAAAACCCCAAAGCATAAGGGACACCTACGCCCCCTAATTGTTGTTCGTGTGCTTTGCGTAGTTAACCCTTTGACTTGTATTATCGGTCCCATCAAAGGCCTTGTAAATCATTTTCCATGTATCCAGAGTTCGTGATAAACATATTATTTACAGCGCCCAGTAATTAATCAAAGACTGTGGTGAAATTGAGCTTATTTTCCAGAAAGCGTTAATTAATATAACTTGTGGAAACTCTGTACGGTAAAAGTGTTTAATTATTCGGCTTAAACGTTAATTTATTCAATTACAATGTACGTTAACATAGTATCGAAGCTCTGCTTTATTTTATTGGTTTAATTAGAATGTGAACACGAAATTAGAAAATTAATTAAATATTTTATGGGATGCCGACACGAAAGGTATTCTTAGAACGTTCCTTTATATTTAAATACGCAACTGATCAAAACTGATATAATTTTACGGAGCGAATCGTTTATTAAAACCTCAAATTACAAAAAGAAATTTCAGAAGAAACTCTTGTAAATTATTGATTTAAAAATTCAAATTAATTAATAATTTCGGATACTCTTCAGAAGTTCGCATAACAGATCAAACTTAATACAATCCTCTGCCACGATAAGTTTCTCCAAATTCATATCGTTCATCATCAACAGCCTTTCCGTCCCACTGCTGGGCATCGGCCTCTTCTCTGCCACGTGTTTCTCCTCAGCGCTAAGGTAGAAACACGGGGGACCTACAGTTTAACGTCGAATCCGAACGACAGAAATTCCAGAGAAGGTTTTTAGCATTAAGATCCCACGGTTGCAAGCCGAATTGGGAAATTGTGTGTG
>JABXWE010042471.1:0-24820 GCA_014611495.1 Limonius californicus | reverse complement strand
AATAATCGCCAATTATTTTCTGCAAGAAACTAGTAAACTCTTCGTCTTCTTGAAAGAGCTACCCATAAACCGATCTTTTGTGAATGTGCTTCCTCGAACATATCTGGATTTTCTGATACCTATATTCTCATATTTTGGCTGTTAAGATACCCATTGCGGTGAAACCAGGTTTCATCGCGAACCAAGTGAGATTCAACATGTTATTATTATTTATGTTGTTTAAAAACCAGTAAGCATAATTTATTGTAGGTTGGAAACCACGGGATAGAAGTTGATGATCTATTTGCATTTTGTATGGAAACACGCCCAAATATGTTTTTTTAATTGTTATACAAGTACTGTATGACAAATAAATTTCTTGGCTTAGTTTCCTGATGCTTCCATGATATCACTAACATTATCAATAACTTCTACAGCACTTTTCAGTGGTCTTCCTGTTCCCTTTCCTTTCAGTTCTACTTTCTCTAAAATTATTCACAAAATCTTGGCTGTGTGATAGAAATTGTTATAAGTGAAGTTTGCAGCCTCATTCGAATAACGTTGTTAAACTTCTGTGGAACAGATTTGAAATGAATATTGCCGTTCATCATTTTCATTCTTTGTACAATTATGAAAATAATAATCTAATATGAAAAGTGCATGTTCCACTGTTAACATCTTTAAATTCATAGTATTGTAATATGTAATTGTAATGGCTTTTCTGCAAACAATTAATTAAATAAATAACCTATTGAAATTGGAAATATAAACTGTCAATTATTCATGTATAACAGTTAAACATATTTATGCTATTTAAAATTCCAAGAGTGTCTTTGATTTGGGGTTTTATTGCTCTCACGGTATAAATACCATAGTATCTCTTCGCACATTGTGTTTAGGTAAGTAAACTATTAGAAGTCTTGGACTAAATAGGGTATGCGAATAATTGACGTTCAATTTCAAGCGCAACTCAGTTTTAGAGAAGAATTTTCGGAAAATACATTTCTGATAGAACGCAAACTAACAGTCACTTTGGAAATGAAACTAGCCGGGTCCAAGCTAAACAACATTCCAGAAGATAAACTTTGTGGATGCGCATTTAAAAACGAAAATGTGTATACCGTTGTTGCGAGCTTAACAGATTCTGGTAAACCTTTGAAACATTATTGTTAAAAACTATACATTTTAGTTAGGAACTGAATCAAATCAAAAAAAGTTTAGTTAGTGTATGCTTGCTTTTTGGTGAGTGTAAAATAAGGTTCTAGACCACTATCAAAATTGCTTTTCCCGTATCATCTAACTAACAGTTCTTATAAGTAATTACATTTCTAACAGATATTTCATATCTTTAATTTCCTCCCCTAATTATACAGTATGATTTTTAAATTTTCAACATTAATTGGTTATGGAAAGCAAAAAACTTCTTGTACAGTGAAGAACATTTACTACAATTATTTAACATTTATCAAAGTACAGTTTTCTTGCTCCAGTTATTTATAGCTCTATAATATACAGTATCTATTTTGTAATGCTTAATTTGGTTTCAACAAGGATAGCGATTGTCCTGTAAGTTTCTTAGACTTTCTGATCTGGTAAAACTCAGTGTTTTAATTTATTGGCAATCTTTGATGCATTTTATAGAAGTTCGTTCAAGGGGTTTAATTCAATGTTAAGCAATGGCTGCCTTAAGGGTTGTAGCGAACACTATATTGGAGTTGCTGCCCATATATATATATATATAAAAATAGCAATATTATATTGAACAAAAAGTTGTGTCTAGAGCTACATTTTACATTTGTTTCCTTCACTAATGAGGGTACGATTATAAATTAACTGTATGTTCCAGTTCATGTGATTTATACTGATGGTCTAAAATCTATGGCAGCAACGGAAAAAGAAATTATTGTCTTTGTGAGATTATTTAATACAAGTATTATTTTATCGCACTGAATTTTGTACAAAAACTTTTCCTGATTAGTTAAATCTATTTCACATACTTTAAATGACATAAAACTAAGGCCAATGGAAAGAGTGTTGTATAAAGCCTTTCGAAATTTATGAAACTACAACAAGGGTTTCTATTATTTGATACTTACGAAAGGGAAATTGGAAATTCGTTTCCTCCTAAAACTTAAACGTAAATTAGTGACATTTTTTGAAACTGATAATGATAAGACTATTTCTCCTACTGAGAAGCAAACTGTGCTCTGCCAAACCATCGTATCTAGCAGATACGTTTCCTTATTTGAATAAAATTAATACTACTCAGTGTTCTATTCACTCTGAAGATGCATGCTGCAATGTCTTGCCAAACATTAGTTTGTATGGGTTCACAAACAGCTAACAGGCATAAGCCAATTGAGTATTATTATCCTGGCAAACAAAATACATTAAGATCAAATCCTTGTCCGCCCCAAGGTTTAAATAATCTAAGCATACGGCCTTATTTAGGCAGGCAGGGCCTACGAACAAATACTGCTCAAACTTCTAGAGCAAATGCTTGTAGAGACAGACAAGCTACAAGCCGGTCCTTACCTGATAATGCTGCGTGTAGTTCCCAAATGACGACGCGGTCTAAGCCGAAAGTAAATCGTAATATTGACAGTTCGAGAAACCGCGAAAGCCTCAAAGAATGTACAATATCAGACAATAAAACTTAGAGGAAACATTTAGGGATGGTAACTCTATGGAAGAACGAGGTCTTCGTATAAATAAACAGAAGTCTAAATACATGAGCTGCGCAAGGCGTACTTAGAATGATAAGCTGAATGTTGAAATTCCGCTAGATTTTGGAAATGTAACATCATTTAACTACTCAGGAGCTGAATTTAATACAGGAAGCAGTGTAAAAAATAAATACGATCTAGAATTTTCGAAGGTGATAAAAATTACTATGCTTGCTGAAACCTCAAGACAAGTGTATCCTTGAGAGGAGTTCTAAACTATGTTCTATTATGAACTGCAGCGATTATTGTTAGAGAAAGCTATGAAGTGAAGGTCAGTTGAGACTGGATTACGAGGAAGGCCAAAGAAGCAATGGAGTGACGACTGCGAGGAAGACTTAAGAAGAATAGGAGTTAAATGATTGAGAAGCGTAACAGAAGGCCGTTCAGTACAAGCACTGGAACAACAGCAGAAGAAGATCATCAGAGAAGGTACTTATTTTCAAAAAAAGTAATATCCTTTTAGATCTATATAGATCAATGAATCAAGCTACAATAAGTTGTTAATGTTGTTTTCTCTTCTTGTTAATTCTGTGAAAGCTACAAGCAAAATTTTGGAACAAAATCTGTAAACCTTGCAAGAAACATCGCAGTCTACTTTCGATCTAAATAGATCAAATCGATTAAATAAGAAATACCTTGGTGGAAACTGATATATCCTTGTTCACATTTCAGGAAGAAGACTTATCTTTCTACAGACAGAAGATTAAAATTAAAATATCCAATTGTTAATGATTTTGAATTTCAATTTAAGGAGGATATTAATGATTTTCAAAAAATCATTAAATACGTTGATGGTGGAATTCTGTAAAATAGGGCTATCAACTACGGCAAATATAAAGGATAAAAAGTAACCAAATTTAGATAACTTAGATAACGGTTAGCATCATAATTTATCTGACCAAGCCATGATACAATAACAAACTACTCGCCAAAAATGTGTATTATATAATTTCTGCTGATCAAATATCTAACTTCATCCTGATTTGCTAATTCTCTTTTTCCATTCATTCATACTACCGCCCCCCCCGGAACCGCTTTCGCATTACTTCAGGGGGGTGCGGGAGTCCCTTACACACTAACCATTTATGCAGCATGCACCCTAAACTTAACTAACTGAAATGCGGTCGCCCCAGCGGGGATTCGAAACCACGCCGGAACAAGCGCAATTCAGTGTGACCTCGAGTGGCAACGCGTTTCTGCGCTAGACCACCGAGATCCCTGATTTGCTAATTCTATGTATTCCTATTTCTATATAAACGTAGAAACTCCTTTATAATTATAATGTGTTCGAGTAGATCTACTGTAAATGTTTTGCTTAATTAATTACATGATGCAAAACTCAGTTCAAAATGTAATATTCGAAAGCGTGGTGTGTGTTTAGAAGGCACCGAACTAGTGCTCTAACCTAACTTTTAAGCTCTGCCAACCTTATTCATCTGTTCCATTCTGATAAGAAGTTTTCATTGTAGAGAAAACTGGAATACGTAATGATTCTTTAACGTATCCGACTATCGTATTGCGGATATTATGTTAAATTTTCTTATTCTTCCGATATGGAACAAAAACTCCGTTGTAGTGATAACTAAATCCCTCTAAACTAGTTTCTTCACCTTTATTAATCCGTCCGGGTTTGTAAAGTAATTCAAACCAATACAAGAGACTTATAAAATGGAAAAATCCATGTGTCATATACTGTATAATGTACTGTACACTGTAATGTGGTATGAATATGGATTTCTTAGCTACATCTATTATTAACACGACACCATGCACTCAGGAGTAAATATTTTGTGCTTTAGACTATAAAATATCTATTAAATAATTGTAGCAAATCTTCTAAACTGTATTATTCAAGTAAAAGTATACGTTTTGTTTTGGAAAAGCTGCGATTATCAATAATTGCGTTGATCAACCTGCATTCCCCTATAAAACTGTATGACTTCAATTCTAATTCTAAAATGCCGTATGCAAATCTGCGCTTGGATTTATATCCCGCTATACGTAACTTACGAGTGCTAGGTAACTAGTACAGCTAAAATAAGGCAACGTAACTTAAAAAATTCTTTTTCTACTTAACTTTTTGGAAGTTGCTTTTCTAACGTCTTCAATAGTATCCCGTAATCCCTGACATAAGAAAAAAGTTTTATCATCTCAAAATTAATCGCTCGTTTTAACAAAGACTGCAAAAAGTGATGCAAGAAAGCGTAATCTGTGCAAACTAACCTTTAAAGTATCTTTTTGCTCCATGGCCTCGGCGGGTATCTCTCCCGCATCGCTAGTTGAAATATCGGAAGCTAAATCACAAGTGACGGTGGGAATGATCATGGGTTGAGGGTGGGCCTCTATAGTGGCGATTTGTCTTTCACCGTCTCGAGGCGAAGTGTTGCTGTTGCGATCCAGAGACCCGCTCGCCGGAACTTCCGCACCGTTCTTGGATTCCCCCGGCGCCGTCGAAAAGCTGGTTACTGCATCCTGGGGAGGCCGCCGGGGAGGCTTCTTGATTCCTCTCCGCGCGCGGGCTTTCGCCGCAAAGTATATCCGGATGTACACGAACACCATTATGCACGAAGGGATGTAGAAGGAACCTAGCGCTGAGTACAGCACGTACCCAACCTCCTCGCTTAACTGAAAATTAAAACATCCATTGTACTCCCACATTTGCCACAATGTACAATGTAATAGCGGGTATTAAGACGGAGGCTTCGGGGTAAGTCCGCGTATGGGAAATTAAGCCGTCGTTATTTTCGCGACAGCCTATCTGTTTGACAAACTATCGGATTTCCGATTCATTATCTGCAAACACAGCGGTAATTGGACGGATGTGAAAACTGACCCCAACAAATCTTTCTGAAAAGCTGTTATTTGTTTGAAGGACGATTCTGTATCGCTGGGAAAGCTTGCCTTCACAATTTTTTATCTAATTTTCTATTATATTGTATTATCTGAACATTCATGTCCGTACAGTTAATCTCAAACGATGATGGATGTTGTGCCATTAATTAATTATAAGGTACTAAGCGTTGTGAAAAATATACGCTTTATAGCAGAAACCATTTTCTAAACTTTTCGGGCCTACGCAAACACCACAGATTTTCATTATAATAAAGGACTTCCTGCTAATGAACAGAATTTTAGATCTACCTACTCAAATGTTGTCTTTTAAAATGAAATGTTTGTTTTAATTACAAAGTGGTTTATAGTACTTTTGCGTATTTATCAGAGATACATTCTCAAGTACTGTTTTACAAATATTATACAGGATGTGCCTAAGAGGTAAAATTACCCCCCATTTGGGACTCTTTGGAGTAAGTTATTACAAGTTTGCGCGTTTAGCATCAAACGTTTATTCAATAGCCCAAACGTCATAATTCTAACTCAAACGGTTTACATGTTATTCCAAAAGAAAAATATCCTTGGTGATGCACTTCTGAAACATTTTCTGACCCATGTTCATACGAAAGTTTTTGTTTATTTTGACGGAAGGAGTAGCACAGGGTATCTATTAAAATCACCCTGTATACAATAGCTTACTCTTTCAAGCATTTAATAGTATGTACGAATAATTACTTGTAAACAATTAGAAGAATGTGCAAAAGTGCCCAGGCTTACCACCTAACATATTATAAATACGCAACGATACTTATTCAAAATAGCGCGATATTCAGGTCATACCTCAAGGAAGCATTTTACGAAATTTACCTTTTATGTTATTTATAAATGTTTTTTCCAAAAGCATTAAACCATATGCAAAATTAAATGTAAAAATAACCTTAAATAGAAATGAAGCTTACGGCAAGTTTGCCGTTGACTTGATATTTGCTTGACACGCTTGCTTTACTTGACAAGGGTAATTCAAGCTTGGAGCAAGCTTATAGCTAGTACACGCGCACAGTAACACATAACAAAGTATGCCGATTCACCGTGAGTGCGAACGTTCTAGATATAGGCTTCGAAGTACAAAGCAAAGCCAATAAACACCAGCAGAAACCAAGACTAGTAGACACCATTGCTGGCGAAGTTGCTGTTTTTATTCTGTAGGCGCACTAGTGCACTATGTGCACTATGCATGGGCTTGTGGCGGTTAGCCATACGCTTGTTGTAAATTTTTCACTTTCCGTACGACCGCGGCAAACAAACCACACGCAAAGCAAGCTTACTGCAAACTTGTCATGTGGTAACTAGGTAGCTTGATTCAAGCTTGTCTTAAGCTTGCAGGCTTGTCGCGACAAGCTCGTTTCAAGCTTACAAGTTCGTCACGGCTAATTTATATCAAGCTTGAGTCAAACTATCTTTGCTATTTGGGTACAGTATTGAATTACACCAATATATTTCTGCACATATAAAATTTTTATGAATTAAAATAATGGCAATATCACGTAGATACAATATTGCAAAAATGGATTTATGTTTTATGAGCTATGTCGGTTTTAGTTACAGTGCACCTATTGTTAATAGTATACTACGTATTTTCCACAACGTAGTATTGTACGGTAGATTTTGGAGTAATAGGATATACAGAACACGAATATAAACTGTAATAACATAGTGTTGTAGCCCTATATTCGAATAATTTAAGTTTCCAAATTACGGGAACTGCTACATAGTAGAATGTGCAGATTTGGTTGTAATACACAGTGCCTGGTATCACACTTGCCATGCAGTATAGAGAAGATACAAATACAATGTGGATAAATTTAGTAGCAAATCTTGCCTCAGGTAAAAATTACATACCTACTTTTCGCACAAGGGTTTAAGAAGTTACACACTAAAAGCGAAATTTTCCTAGAGTAAGCTGCCAGGTAACATTTCACAGTCAACATAATTTTTAACAGTGGCCCTCAAATATTTTAAATTTATTTATAGCTATTAGGATAGATATTTATGTATTTATATATTTAAATACACTACAAATTTTCCGTACTGAATGACAAGTGTGAAACCACCTATAGATCCTATCACCACCTATCAACAAACGAAGTCCTATCAATTACACTTAAAATAAAATTTAAGTAATATTTACACACAATGTTCAGATATAGCGTAGCAGAAATTTAACGCTTGTGTATTTAATAAATGGTATAATAACTTATTTATGGGAGCGGATGGCTGAGTGGTAAGAGAGCCAAACTTTCCCGCTTCGAATCACCACTCCAGGGTCGTAAATTTTTCTAATTACCTGGGTGGTCGGTACTGGTCCCGGTTTTCATTTGCCATGAGGATCAAATTAACGAAAATCCTTGTACTATGATCGCATACAAGATCATATAAACAAAAATACACCACACACCAGGCAGGTTAAGCATGGTTACGCACGATAACCCGCAGAGTCAAACTAGTTTAGCCATGTCTCAGACCTAAGCGATGGGCCTATAAAGCCTGCAAAAAGCTTCATAATAATATAGCATTATTTTATTAAAATTTCATGAAGATTGGAAAGGTCTATTACCTTCAAATTCAATAATGAGTCGGAGGGCCTAGTAAATTAATGCGCTCCCCTACTCTTGGAGGCATGCGTCGAATGAGGTGATCGACGTTATGGTGGTATGGTGTCCCAAGCAATCAGAATCTCATTTCTAAGTCTCTGTAGATCTATTGGGGGAACAGGTAATTGTACCTAGTTTCCTACCTGTAATATTCCAAACAATTTCGATGGGCGAAAAATCAGGTGAACCCTTGGTCACGGAGGAACCGATATCAGCTTCGCGGAGGAACTTTGTAGTAACAACTGTAGTATGGGGTCTGGCGTTATCAAGCTGGAATATAGGGATTTCTAGTTCCTGGAGATACGGCAATGTAACAAGACATTGCGAATGTAGCGCTAGGCATTAATGTTTTCTTCCAGAAATACTAGAGGGAACCTATTTCCATATACTATAGTACCCCAAACCATAGGTCTTTGGGTAGGCGCTGTTCTACGTCCATCTTCGACTCAGAAACTATATCGTAATTCATTACTTAACACAACCCAATTCCATTCCTGGTCCCGTTGGACAAATACCTGGCTTCTGTATGCCTTTAGATCATTAGCAAGATAAAATGCAATTAGTAGGATGAAGACCAAAAAACCTTATTCTGGGGTAAACTGACCTCACAGAGAGTTCCTGTCCTGTATCAGCTATCTATTCATTGGCAATTAACCTGGTGGTATTGGAACGGCCCCTACGTGCGTTTATTCTTAGGCGGCGGTCTTGGCGGTCATTAGTTCTGCAATCAGCTCCGGTACCTCTAGAACGGTGTTGTTTCTGTTCTTCCTTCCAGGTTTTCCAATATCGCGTTATGATGGATGCCTTTCTATCAACCTTAGTTGCAATTGCCCGAAGAACCATACCAGCTTCTGGCTTTCGGATTATTCGCCCCCGTTCAAAAGCACTTAGTTGGCGAAAATTATCGCGTCTACGTATACGAGTGAAAAATTTAGTCGTAGTGTTGGTTATTTGTCGATTTAGCAAAATTGCACATTTGATTAATTCACATTTTCATTATTTTAAGCAACTAAAAATTGAATGTAAGGTTGCCTTCAAATAATCTTTTAAAAATGGTAATGTTTGTATCGCAAATTGTATATTTGAATTGACAAAACCCGTTCAAGAATTCTTGAAATTATAATTTAGTCTCAATGTACTTTGAAAAGATGTGCGACTTTATTTACGGAAACAGGAAACATGTGTCGAAAGGAACGAAGCGGACAACCTAAAATCGAATCAAATAACTTATCAAAAATGTAAGAGAAATAATAAGTGTAGATTGTCCTACAATTTCAGTTCGAGTTTTGGCACATCTAGTACATATTTGGTTCGATTCTTGCAGAATCGTCTTGAAATTCTCGGGGATATACCTATAAACCTTGTAGTACAAATCTAAAGCCGGTGGTTTCTAAACTGCGTTAATAATACAGATGTACCTCGAAAAATCAATTTCGAAGAACGTCAACTCGCATTTACTTATGGTATCGCCGTGGGCAAACGGCGCTTTTGTGCACAGATATATTTTTGAGCCCCGTAAAATGGTACACGCAGATTTAAAAAAAATTATTTAAACAAAACTGTATTATTTATTTATTATATAAATACTAGATATACGAATGTGTACGTAAAAACAGAGCATCTACCAGTGATCAAAATCATCACAACACAATAATACATTTTGAACATTAGTATACAGGGTGAGTCTGCTAAAATGAATCAGCTTGCTAACGCACTTATATGAAAGATCAGAAAAATCAATGTTGAATACATTGTAATAGGCAGTGCCCTCTATATACAGGCACTATCAAAAATATGATTTGTGTGTTCCAATGAGATTATATAATTTTTAGAAACAGCGTATATAAATTATAGTATTTATATAACAATTACAACTTGTAGTATTGATAATTGTTTAGAACATAGTTCTCTATTTAAAAAAATCATGTACGTAACTCTCTCTGTCAGTCGTACTCTCAAAGCTGAGAGGTCGTGATTCCATGAGTCTTCAATTTGTGTTGTTGATGATCTGCTTCCATAGTTTCCTATCTTCTGTGTCTCTACTGGTTGTTTGTAAGGGTTTCCCGTGATTTTATTTATCTGGACTACGCATCTGGTGGGAGAGCGACCCCTTGCCCTTTGGCCTCCTATTTTTTCTTGTATCATCAATTTTTCCATGTTGTCTCCTTGTCTTCTGTTTATATGCCCATAGTATTGGAGAATTTGTCGCCGGCATATTGATGAAAGTGGATCTTTATCCCTATTTCTTGAATGACTTATACGTTTATCGTTCGTGCTGTCCAAGGGATGCGCAGTATTCTTCTCCAGTACCAGAGCTCAAAGGAGTCAATTCTTTCCTGTCTGCTTCTCTTATCGTCCAGCTTTCTACACCATACATGGATACTGGGAATATTAGTGTTTGTACTAGTTTCGTCTTGGTGTTTCGCGATATTTGTCTGTCCGCCCATATTAATTTTAGATTAGTCATCGCTGTTCGTCCCATTTATACGCGTGTTAATTTCAGGTCAGCAGCTTCCCTGGTTATTTATCTTCTTCTTCTTCTTCTGTATATAGGCCAATGGCCTGTTAATTACCTACAACAGAGTAGGTTCTGTGAGCCCTCTTTGCACGTATGCCGGGCAGGAGGCTAACCTAACCCGTCGAACAGAGAAGAGAAGTGCCACTACAAGGTTTACGATTGTCAACGATATTTGTATGACAACCGGGACCGACGGTTTTACGTACCCTCCGAAGTACGACCGGTTGCATATGCCACTTATATTGGTCCACCCCTCCAACTACTGACCAGCGCGGTTGTGCTGGACTACGAATACCGTTTGACCGGCATCCGCAGCGCTCCGCTATGCACCCGATGGTTATTTATCAAGGCTCCTAAATATGTTAGGCTGTTGGTTCTTTCGATATCTGGTAAGTTGTTTAGATGTTGTAACGGTTGTAGCTTGTTTCCTCTGTCTACTATCATTATCTTACTCTTGTTTAGGTTTATCTCTAATCCTAGGGTTCGGCTTTCTTATGTTAATCGTTCCAGTAGCTGTTTCATTTCCTGTTCGTCCCTAGTATTAGTACATAAGTCTTTCTAAAATATTTAAATAAATTGATTTTTAAAATAATTCAAAGAAAACCTAATTCGCGGAGTATCACTATAATATGTAATTAATGGCACCGTGTACGAAGAGTCTAAATAGGCTGTTCTGATCAAGTGCCAGGCTTTCGCGCTGAAACCCCGGTTTCGATTTCTGGGCGGTACCATTCTTCTTATTTTTATATTTAAATTTACTGTTTTTCTTAATGTTAACGGTATTAACAATTTGCTATTTATTTAACATTGTCTACGTAGTAGGAACAATATTAGTTTACTATTTGCCAATAGTTTGTTAAACCCTGCTGTTGGTAGGTTTTGTATTAACAAATAAACTAAAAAGTAGATTAGCAAAGCAAGTATTACTATTGCTAATGTCAATAAAAAATTTAATATAACAAAAAAAATTACAGAATTGCACTTGCTCGGAAACTGAACCCGCGCTTGTTGCGTTACAACTTGGTCTTTTACCATATCGGCCCATTTAGGCATTTTGTTGTGGATTTCATTACTACACAAATTGGGCTCTTTATTTGTTTTATAAATTAATTTAAAATAAACAATTAAGCGTTGTAATTTCTGCAATAAGCAATAATTGAAACAAACTAATTTGTAAAGGCGAAATGCCACATTGATAGCTATCTGGGGAGACAGTATCGGCGCAACGTTCTTTTACTGATATAAAATGGCCGTTAGTTGTTTATGGGTTTTATTTTCGAAATTATGTTAATACTGCGTTAATTTAAGTTCCCGGAACAAATCCCTACGATTTATTTAAATATATTAGAAGAATTCTTAAGATAAAAGATTTAAAAAAAATAGGTGCTACATAAAACAACGTTCCGTGCAATGATCAGCACATTAAATTTTTGAAATACTTAGATTTATAAGCAGTTTTAAAAAATTCTTTAACGTAGTTGGAACACAAAACATATTCTTGATACTAGCTATAGGTACATAGGGGGCACTGCCTATTACATTCTGCCAAAAAATTGTTTTTCTGATATTGTAAATAGGCCAGATATCAAGATAATTCGTCTTAGCAGACTCACCATGTATATGATATATCATTTATTACGAATTTACGGTTCTAGCTTCAGCCGCCACAAAATTCCTAATTAGATCTTTTATATCTAGAGTTGATACTCTATCTAGTTTATATAATATTTTTTTTATTGACATTAGTGACGAATCGGTGAGATGTTCTTCAAAGGTTGTTGATAGCAAATAATTTTTTTAAATTGGTGGAAATTCACTTGACATGGGTAATCATCTTCAGTAAGGTGTTGCGCTAATGTGACGTGGTTAGGACAAAACCACTTCGCTTTTAAACTGCTAAACACTGAACCTTGGTTAAAGCCTACAGTTCTTGCAACTGCTCGTTGGCTTACACAGATGTTACCAGTTACTTGTTAGTTAGACGACTGCCGCTTCAGCTTCTACATTTGTGAAATGTTGGCTCACCTTTGGCTTGCAAAACTGTCCATATTGCCGCAAATTTCTTTTCAAACCCCTAAACGCGTTAGGTTATGGAAGGGGTCTATCCGGATATTTTTGTGCATATCGTCATACTGCTAGGTCCGCCGCCCCTCTTCATTCTCCCAAAATCTACATATCTGTTTGCTCTCTTTAGAGTACATTGAAACTGATTGTTGGTACCACAAGAATCTAGACAATCCAACAACTTTGTACGAAAGTTTGTTAAGTTTTGATAAAACAGCCGTTGACGTTTGTAAAAATTGTTAATGTAAAAAAATATTTTTTTATAGCTAAAAAAAGGTTAACTATGAATTTCTATCACATGTGAGAGGTGTAACCTAGTTTTTGATACAAGATAAAATGATCACACTGTATGATACAATTGCGATTAAAACGTCCCATTGTACGCCCTATGTCCCTAAGCGAAATTAAGGAAAAGAAGAAGAAGAAGTTGCATGCTCAACCTGTTTTTAGAAGAATAGACTGAAGTTATGTTTTTACTAGACCTTCTAATACCCCTAGTCCTATTTAGTATTCAACTGTTGGTTCAAAACTGTAGAGACTTGCACAAAAATGTCTTTTTATGTTTTATTGACTACGCAAAATCGTTTGACCGAGTCCAACACGATAAGGTAATGGATATACTATAAAATGTGGACATCGACACTAAAGGCATACAGTGCATTAGAAACCTCTATTGGCACCAAACTGCAGAGGTACACAAGCTATAACTACCGAAGAACTACAAATATTCAGAGGCGTTAGACAAGGTTGTGTTATTTAACATATATTCTGAACACATATTTCAAAAATCAATCGGTACTTTCAACAAGCGCTTTATAGTCAATGGAGTATACATAAACAATATTCGGTTTGCTGATGACACAACACTCATCGGTGATAACCTAGATAACCCTCAACACCTAGTAGATAAGGTTAACTTACATAGTAAAGAATTTGGATGGAAAATGAACATCAGGAAAACCAATTTCATGATTGTAAGCAGAAGCAGAAGAGAATATGACAACGCAGCCATACTTGTAGACAATATCCCCATAGAACGACTACATAGCTTTAAATATCTCGGTTCATGAAGAATCGGACTCGGAGAAAGAAATCAATTATCGCATCCAGATGGTTCCCAATACCTTCTGTAAATACAAAAAAAGTGCTGAATAACCGCGACATCAACATAAAATTAAGACTATGCTTTGTAAAGTGTTATGTATGGTTTATATTATTGTAAGACATGTAATCATGGACACTAAAGACCGTGACTATGAATAGATTCGAAGCGTTCGAAATGTGGACCTACAGACGTCTCTTAACAATCCCCAGGACGGACCATGGTTCAAACCAAGACATTTTACGAAGGCTGCATTAAGACCATGAACTACTTCTGACTATTAAACGTCGGAAACCCGTTTATTTAAGTCATATAATGCTAGGACCTAAATATGAACTGCTACAGCTCATTACACCAGGCAGAATTGAAGGGAAACGCGGCTTGGGTAGAAAACAGATGTCATGGTTGAGAAACATAAGAAACTGGACCGGTATAGAAACAATTGGGGATTTAGTTCACATAACGGCTGATCAATAGGAATATGATAACGTGATTTCTAATGTTACTTAGACAAGTCTTTCATATAATCGCTAACATCCAGAAAGTGGATAGGCAGTCTAAGAAGAAGAAAGGTATTGGCCAATAAAATCTTTCAAATTCTTTAGCATGATATTGTATTCTTGCTGCTAACAAACACGATATTAGAAATTTTTCCTACTACTATAAATATTTCTCGGATATTATATTAAACGGATACAACGAGGAAGCATTTGAAGTCCTAAAGGTCGCATTATAATGGAGCTGAACTGTAATTCGTTTTATGTGTGGCAGCACTTCAATAACCACAATTTGACTAGCAGAGGGGCACCCATATCTCCGTCACCTTTAAATTATTTAAAACTTCTAATAAATCTCTTGCAAATGTTGCTCGGAGTCAAAATCAAATTTATATGTAAATCTAAGCTTAAATTTTAATATGCAATTTCATACAAGCTTGCATATTTAATATGTATTTAGCACTTGTGTAGCAGCTAGGTTTAATGAATGCCTAACACGGGCCTGTTTTATTCAAAACCTTACTTTAAATTTGTTTCTATCGGCATCAACATCAAATTCTGGAAATCATCACAAGGTAAGTGGATAAAATTGCAACTGAACATTTTATAAACTGAAGGAAATTGAAAAGCCTGTTTGGTTTCTAATTCATACGTTGTTTCTCTTTTAGTTCAACCATTGTTGACACCTTTTTGTGGTGCGAAAATGTGTTTTTCCTATATAAAAGTGTAACACGCTTCAAGGAAAGAAAACGTTTTAACCGCTAGGTTTTAAAGATAATAGAACTTCAATTTAAAAAACAATGTGATATATAATTATGTTCACTTGGCAGTTAAGACCTTATGAAAAAAGCTTGGGTAGATGAGAAGGAAATGGAATTTTAAATGGTCTATTCTTATAGGAGCATAACGAAAAGAACAAAAGGGAATGAGGAAAATGTAAGATCAAAATAAAAAATGATTCTAGTGCGTGCCCAATATTTCACCATCTGGGCCCGATAGCCTTGTCAATCTAACATGTTTCTGAATTCTGTTTAATACAAGCCGTATTTTAGCCATTCATTTTCAATTTGTTTGCGATCGAAGCAAGAAAGTTACGCTCGGCCACCATCCAATGTATTTTCCGTAAACCCATTTATTTCTGCAAGCCAGATAACTTCTGTAAGTGTGAGCCAATTTCAGCGAAATTTTAATATTGGGGCTGCTTCCTTAAAATATAGCCTGTTATATTTTTTGTACTTCGGATTTTATGTCTCTGCTATCTTCGTTTCGGCATAGCAGAAACAATTAATATATTTATTTGATTTTTTAAGAATCATCCGTAGATAAATGGAAGACGAATAATCATTTCGAGAGAGCAATGCAATGAATAATTTAGTTCATATAATTTACGGCTTAATTAAATTTGTATTTATTTATAATTATTTTATTTCATTGTGGGAAGAGGTGTTTCCGAACTAATTACATCACACCGTATTCCTTTATTTATTAATTTTCCAAACGAATTATTATCAGATTGACTTTCAATATACAGGGTGTAAAAGAAGTAGTGTATCAGACTTCTACGGCTGGTAGTGCTTGTCAAAAAAGTGCATATAAACATATTCTGGAAAATGCGTTTTAAGGGAGCTACGTTTAAAAGGTAGTAGAAAATGTGGTTTCCGTTGCACCACAGCTGCTACGAAATTGTAATTGTAATGAAACTTTGCACTTATGTTAAATCTTACGTAGAATTAGAAGACTCTTCGAATGAAATTGCTGTACGACTCATAAGGTATAGTTATGGCAGTGCTGAGGGGTGGCTTTTATCATAACACTTTTATTTTTATCCTCATCTTCATCCTGATCTTCAAGGTCCCCACGATGTATATTCCTTCTGCCTTGTATTTGCTACTGTACGGCTTTTCGGGGAATGCTTGTTTTTAGCGTTCTTTCTATATGATCTTTCCATTTTTCTCTAGAAGTTGATATAATTTCGCTGATGCTCGTTATTTGCAATTGTTCTCTTTTCTCTTCATTTAGATATTTCAAAGAATAAAACCATGCCAGAAACTCGAAATGAAGAAAGCTATATCTAATATAGCAACCAAGTATTAGACAGTTATATGCAATAGATTACAAAGTGTACTAAATGATAAACAACAAATGGAAGAAGTAGAAGATAAGAATACATCAAGGAAGCGATCAATAAAGCGGCACTAGAAGCATTAGGAGAATAGGAGAGTAAACGACCTAAACCAAAACCGATGTGGTTAACTGAGGAAGTACGAGAATTAATAGCAGAAAAAAATAAGTTATACGGTAAGTGGATATCCAGTAGGTCCAATGAATGTAGAGAAGACAATAAGAGAAAGAATAGAGAACTACAGAGAGAAATATAAAAAGAAAAGAACTTATACTGGGAACAGAAATGCCTACAAATAAAACAACTAATAGGAGGAACATAACCGAAGAAAATGTGCAGATATATCAACGGAATGAAAACTAATAGTGCAGATAAATTTACCGATATTATTAACGTTAGTCTTCTTCTCCTTCTGTACTTCTTCATCTTAAAGTAGGACTTTGTCCTGTTACTGCCTAATGTCCCTCTACTGGTCCTCTGTTGAGGTTGCCTTGCGGCCGCCTGGTGTCTGGGCCCATCATTGCTATTTTGGTGAGTCTCTCATTGCCCATGCGTTCGACGTGATCCCTCCAGCGTCCTCGTCTACCTCGAACTCATTTCCCTACATTTGTCACTCGACAGTCTTTCTTTATTTGTGTGTTCCTTATTCTGTCTCTAAGGCTTGTCGCAGTTATCAACGTCTTCATCTCTGTTTTTCGTAAGATCTGCTTCATTTTATTCATTTCACATCTCGCCTCAGCACCATAGGTCTATATAGGTCTCACACAGGTTTTATAGATTCCAGACTTACTGTCTATATTCATGTATCTGTTTCGGCATATTACGTCTCGTAGTTGTTCTGATATCCACCGACTTCCTTGCTTGTCATCTCACTTCTTCCACTGTACTCCTGTTGCTTGTTATGTCTAATCCCAGATATTTAAATTCTTTCACTTGTTCTTTGATTTTATCTTGTATCATTAACTTGCAACGTACTGGTTCTTTTGTTATTACCATCGCTTTGTAATGTTTAGATGTTTTGTTTAGTTGAAGAAGCATTCGCTGGAGATTATCTTCGCCGTCTGCCATCAACGCTGCGTCATCTGCAAAGTGTACTATTTGATTAGCGCTACGCTTTATTCCACATCCCATGGTTGTTTTCTCTACACTATATATAATTTCGTCTATTACATTGTTGAACAATATCGGGCTCAAACTGTCCCTTTGTCTTATGCCTACTGCTACGGGAATCTGTTATGTCACTTTATTGTTCGCTTTTACCATCGTTGTATGGTTGGAATTTAGTTCTTCTACTATATGTATTATTGATTCTTCCACTTTTTGTTTTTTCAGAATTTCTACTACATCGCTCAATTTTACGCGGTCGATTGCTTGGGTAAAGTCTACAAAACATATAAATAAATGTTTATCAAATTCAATTGATTTCTTCATTAATTGCCTGATTAAAAATATTCCATCTATGGTGGATCGACATTAGTGAATAGGCAAATCCTTATGAAGAACTTTTAGTAGACAATCGACGCCATTTTCTAGATAACGCACTACAAGGAACTTTTAGTAACGAGCTACAAATAACTATTACAGAAGAGGATGTCAAACGCAGTCTACACCAAAGGATGAACAGACGATCACCGGGCCCAGAAAATATCCCGGTAAAATTACTTTAGTGTGAAGGAAATGTTTTACAAGAAAGAATTATAAATTTAATGGAAGTTCTACTTTGGTATTGATGCTGATTGTCTGTCAGCTCTACCAGGGGATTTTATTTTACTTGAACATTGACACTGGTTTCGGTATCCCTACCAAAGTATTTATAATAATCGTCTAATGGTAGATCTTATTTTATAATAACTTTCCATTGGTCTCTATTTAATACTGGCCTTAACGCTGTATTCATTGGAAACTCCAGAAGCAGATCATATTTGTCAAATAACAATTTTGAATAGTTTATCAATTCTACTGAATTATTCTTGTTATCTTCCAAGTTTATTTTTGTGGCATTTTCAGCATGATTGCCTATGTTCTATCTACTTTGACTACTTATTCCAATTTCTTGCGTGGCCATTTTGACATTTACCTTGTTAGCTATTACTATACATTCAATTGGAGTTAACTGTTCTAGCTGTTCCCCGAGATAATCTACTGTAGATCAATAATACTTCTGATTTCGGAGTATTTTTGCTTCCTTAAGATTATTGATTTGATCATTTTATCAGCTCGTGTAGAAGAAACCGTCATATTTAACTAATACCTGTTTTCTTTGACAGTTATATTAGTGGCTATTATCTTAGTTGCGGTAATCCACTGGTAACTTTATTAACGTTCTGGTGTCACATTAACTTTTTTACCAGTACCAGTTGAAGCTACTGATTTGTACATATGCGAGTCAGCGCTAACTGCTGTGGGTATTCTACAAGAAAACTAAATTTATTCCAATAATTGTGCTGACTTTTTGACGGATCTACCTCAATGTTCTAGATTAAACTTTTGGTATTTGCTTCTTTAGGCTTTAAGCCTGATTGTGTCCAAAGTATCTTTCCAACTCTTGGGAGGACGATCAGGGCTCCTTCCTCCTCGAGGGGAGGTGTCTGGTGCTAATTTGACCTTTCTTATTTCTGACAGATGTGGTGGTTCCACTTTTGCCTTCTTCTTCTAATCCATTCGCCCACTTCTTGTATCTCACATTGTCGTCTTATCTCTAGGTTCTATTTTCAAAAATTTGTTGTGCTATATGGTATCGTTTAAACATCCAGACAATCTAGAAGGTTTGTTCACTTGATTCTTAATCTCCATTGCTGGTGTTTTGTTACTCGTTATTTGTATTCTTAGGCACATAAATGATACTACTTTTTCTATTAGTTTTATTTGTATTTCGAGTCTCCAGAGTGTCGTTTCCTTGCCAATTGTTAACGTTTTAGTTTTATTTGTCGATATGTTTGATCCAAATTTGGCAGTACTTTATGAAATTTGGAGCAGAAGTCTTTGTAGCCTAGCTATCAGCAAACAATGCTGCATCGTCAGCGTAACATAATATAATATTGAATTATTTATTTCTTATTTTGTGACCTTGTTTTTCTTTCATATCTACAATTATTGGGTTCATTTTGAAATTAAACAATAGTGGGCTAAGTAAATCTCCTTGTCTCACTCCCTCTGTAGCAGCTATTTTCTGTGATATATTGCTTCTGGTTTTTATATTTGTGTAATTGTTCGTTGTTTTCTAAGGTGCCTAATACGTGCCGTAAATGCAGATTGTCGAAAGGGATTTCTGTATCACTAAAACAGAAGTAAGCGGTTTTGTTATG
This sequence comes from Limonius californicus, assembly GCA_014611495.1. Classification (NCBI taxonomy): domain Eukaryota; kingdom Metazoa; phylum Arthropoda; class Insecta; order Coleoptera; family Elateridae; genus Limonius; species Limonius californicus. The sequence goes on along the minus strand of JABXWE010042471.1, from coordinate 5,024 downwards.
CTCTAAACCTTTTCCGGATATCTGTCGAATAATATATATGGCATCGATTCATGATCGACTTGATCTAAACCCTTGTTGTTCGTCATTTGGCATTATAATATTAGACAATTTCTGCGATATGAGCTTTGCTGTAAGATGTAATAATGTGCTGAGTGGATTGATGCTTCTGTAGTTCTCGAGTAATTGCTTCTGTCCTACTTTTAAATATAGTATTTATTGATCTACTTACATTTACTGGAAATACCTAGGTTCCACTTATGCAAGTATTAAAACCAACTTCCTTGACAACTTTGATAGAGGTTACTGCTGTATTATAATAATATTGATTACTCTTTTGACAGATTTACTGAAGTATCTTTATTCTCATGCATCCGATGACTTCTTCACCAGTTCCATATAACGAGCACACACACTTGAAAAAAGTAGCTGCTGTAGCTGCTATTCTTTCAAGATTGTACAATACTAAGAAAGACTACTGATATTAGTAGATTTTATTTCTTTGTCAAATCCATCCGGAGGAATTAAGTACACGTCTTGTTTTCATTAGCATTTGTTGATTCAGCCAATTCTCCAAGAGATTGTATTCTAATAAGAAGACTAACCTCTTCGGTTACTTTATTAGAGTATTCTTGTTATTCTTCCAACGATATTGGTTACTACTTTAGCAGGTCGACCAGGAAGTCCTATTGTATTCCGTACTAGGTACAGACTTGCCATAGTAAATGTTCTACTAGCTGTGTTCAAAATATTCTGACATAATATAGTCTTATTGTTCTCTATTGTTATACATTTTCAAAAAATACATTACCTATGTAGTCGTCACTGTACTCTTTCAATCTACCGATTATTGTAAATGTAGTTGTACCTACAATAGGATTTTTAGTTTAATGTAATAACGAAGGTTTCCCCCTGTTGATAATCTAGTTTTGTACATATTTATGTTAAACAGAAAAATGATGGCATAACTTTCTACTTCACAATGAGAAGGAATTACTTAACCTATGGGACATAAGTTTAAGGAAAACAATCAACAGGCTTAATCAGCAAAATAACGAAATTTTATTCAAACTTAAACATCAATGGTTAATTCACATCTTTTCACAACATGAAAACTAATCTACAAAAGTGATAGGCTCGCAACGGCACGCAATTTGGCCAAGACTTGTGTCATCTTCTTTTGGACGATATTCGGGACCATTTTCCAATTTTTTCTAAAAATTCGTGCCCGCAATTGTTGTTTATTTTGGGCCTCCCAACCGTTTTCATAAGCCTTTCGACACAATAATGAAAATGAAATTATTCTATTGACCCAGCTTGAGGGACATTTGGGGGATTATTTTTTCTCGGTACATAATTGACGGTATTCTGCTCCAACCATTCCCGAGTCCTAATGGTATAATGGCATGAAGCGAAATCAGGCCAAAATATTATATCGTCGTTCTGATGATGGATGTTAATAAAATTATGCATTTTCAGTAAACATCTTTGGGTATAGAGTCCAGCATCCACAGCTTCTCCGCGAACTGGGCCAACATAGGGTGATGAAATCCCAGTCTCAGAAATCGCGCACCAAACTAAAACTTTGTCAGCAAATTTCGGTTTTGCTTTGAATCTTACTTCGTTTGGGCAGTTTTCAATATCAGAGGTGTAAAATCCATCGTTACCTTTCATGTCAGAATGTGACACCGTGAAATATTTCTCACCATCCATTATGATCACACGGTTCCTCACAAAATGCCTTCATCTCAAAGCTCTTCAACATCAAGGTATTCTTTCGAGCTGTGCCTGGGTGTATTTGGGACACTTCCTTTTTTTTTCGATAATGTACACTATTTCTAGACAAAATTCTCTGGACTGTCTTGTTTGAGACCCCAAAACGGCGACCCAGCGTTCGACTAGAGATTCCAATTCTGTCTTAAGTGGGCTGTAGCAGTCTATCAATCCTGTTTTGTGCCCAAACATGAGGTCTTCCAGTTTTCGGCAAATTAGTGCATTCTCTTATTGTTCTATAAATCGCTGCCTGACTAACATTTTCTTCTCTGAACAAGTTAACACCTTCAAGTTTGGGTAACAATAAAGCGATAGATACTTTAGTGAATTTCAAGTTTGTACGACATTTTGAACTTAGTTATTGAATAAATTTGACGTTTATCAATAAAAACGAAACTTGATTTGTTTACCGCTTTCATGGGAACTACTTCAGATATCAAAATCGAGTAGAAATTTCAAACTTTTTCTCAAAAGTTATGTTCCATACGTTACTGTACTTCCACAATCTCTAAACAATATCGGTATAACTGATAATCATTGTTTGATAATAGATTATTTCTTCTCTACAATATTAAATAATAGAATTTTCTCTGGAGGAATTGTAAATATAATGAACTAAATCAGAAAACTAGGAACTCTTTGAAGAGAAAAGAACAGGATGATTGTGATGGAAACTTCTTGACATTAACATAAGATCTGCCTTCTGAATTTAATGTGTGAGATACATTGTTCAATGTTTATAATTTGTACCTACATCCAAAACAGTTTTCCCATGAAGTATGTATCAATTCCTGATCGGAATCACTATAAGTACGATAAATCGACTATTCTGTAAAAAAATTTTGACCTATTTTCGTTAGAAAAGCCGCTACTGGCAACAAAAATACAATTACACTATAAAACACATGAGAGAATTGCAGCAAATAATCAAAAGCGTTTACCGATATCTCCCACAAGCCGAAAGCCGTTCGGATTTTTATTGCAACACAATAAAAGCTCGCCGCACTTTCGGGCATTTTATTTTTTCACTCGCCGTTCTATTCCATCTCATCTAATCGTACCCGAAATAATTAGAGAATTCCTTATTGGAAAGGCGAAGATTCGGTGATGGTTTTTATATGGCGTGTGCGCTCTAAGGTTGAGATTTTATGAGAATGGCCAGCAGATGGAACCTTATTGGCTTCCGGGAGCTCGTGGTGCCATCTGCGTTTTCAAAGCTCACACTAAGCTGACGCTGACGGCACGTTATTCATCTCAAAAATAAACAAAAAACCAACGAGAACCAATATCAAAGGACAACACACAAAGGCGGTTGTTATTGCCTTTGATACTTTAGCGCTCTAAAGCACGCGTACTGATATCGGAGGGAAATTATTTCAAACGTGCATTCGTGGTTTCGTGCTACTTTTTATTAGTTTTTAATAAACTCATTCTTGTGTTCAAAGTTTGGTCGTAAAAGGAATCACCACTTTAATCGGCTAGGACGGGTATGCGACTGGAATTTAATTTTTAAGAATGCCAGCACAGCAGGATGTAAAACTGTGGAGAATACCTTCCTTTTTTCTTTTTGAATTTTTCTTATTTCTGTTTAAGGATTTAGATTCGCTTAAGCATACAGAATCAAGCCTTTTCATTATATTCGCTGCCATTTTCCCACCTTATGCGGAATTTTTAAAACACATTTCCGGGCTTATCTGCACGACAGCAATGACTTATTAAATTTAATCGTACTGTAATGGTATACTATGCGGTAATGTTAACATTCATTTGGCGTTTTGTTCTTTTGTTTAGATAACGTCGGTGTTTTTGCTACCCATACAGTTTTCGGCGGTATAACTTTTGTAATTAACCCTGTTGTTAACCCCGAACAAGTACATACCAAAAGCAAATGGTAGTAATTAAGTAATTCTAGTTTCCACATTTCCCTCAGAAATTTTTCCGGAACTAACATAGCGTTTGATTTGAATTGACACATTTTATATCTATGTTTTTATAAATCTGACAACGACATCAAGTATAATTAAAGATTGTTTCTCGATTGTCAGAGTATTATAGTCTCGTAAAATATTTATAAAATAATACATTCGCTAGACGCAATTAAGCTGGAAGTATGATTTATTATTACTATCGTGATAGTAATTTGCCTATAATTTCATATCCGTTTAGAATAAATAAATCAGTAGAATTCTGAACTTTGATTTCTATTAAAGTGAAATCACAATTTATTTAAATATGAAACAACCACGAGAAGTTCATATGTATGTTGTCTTGACAATCGTTTCACGTAGCGCATTACTCCAAATATACCACCCTGGTGTTCCAGTATAGGTGCTAAATATAGGGTAAAAGGTACAATTATTGGCCCCTTAAGCAATTTCTCTTTTTTATTTAATTGTGCAGATGGCTTTTTGGCTCCATTTGGAGAGACGGGCCAAGTATGGGATAGAAAAATGTTCAAACTTTTGAGATTTCATGTCAATAAATGATTTAATTAATTAAAAGAGCTATATTTGTGAATGAAAAGTTTCAATTATGAAAATGTATAGTTATTGGCCCCTCAGTCATAGTAATTGGCCTATTTTGTTTCAGTTATTGGCCAATTATTTATAATTGAATGAAACGCAAAAATCAGAGATATTAATACTTTTAATGCCTACTGTTGTTCAAATAGAAGTTTATTGAATATAATTCGCCTTAACAATAATAAAAATTGTAAGAATTTATAGATGAATAATACTTTACAAAGTCATTTTGCGTTTCTGGTTGTCGCACGTACTACCATAAAATAACTCATCCGTGTCTACAGAATAATCATAATATTTTTTTATACAATTAATATGGTATGATCTGACGCAGTTTTTACACTGCACTCCTTTTCGGATACTTGTTATATTGGATGCACAAGTATAACAAAGTCCTGTGCATAGCTGATCGTTGTTTACAAATATAGGGGCAGAACTTACAGTCGCACTTTCTTCATTTGAAATTGGCTTTTCCGTCTTCAGTGTTATGCAGGAAATTATGTTAATCTTCTTCGAAGGATTTTCCTTATTTTCTTCCACAGTTTTCATAAATTTCGTTACTTTTTCTTTGCCGCTCTGCAATTCTTTGCCCTTTCGTTTGCGTTTTCCCTTTTCAACAATTTCCTTTAACTTGGTTTCTTGTTTATCATTCTTTTTATTGTTTATTTCCTTTCATCTGTTGTCCAGTTTCATCTTTTTTGCATTGGCTTCTTTTTCTTTCAGTAGCTTTTT
>JABXWE010042470.1:0-28892 GCA_014611495.1 Limonius californicus | reverse complement strand
TATATATATATATATATATATATATATATATATATACTTACTTAATTACTTCCAATATTTCGAAATATCACGAGCTGTACATGTTACATTCGTTTTAGAGAAGGCCGTTGCCGTTGCCGTTGTTGCTTTTCAAAAATAAACAGATAATAAACATACAAGCCACTTTTTGTTAACAACACAGTATTTAGTAGTTGTTGTTCCAAAATTACTTTGATTTTAGAAACATTATAAATGAATTGTTCGACGATGTTGCTTTATACAGACAGTATGTTGGTTACATAATAATTAAATGAAAACTTTGCCCAGATGAATAGGTCGCTGTGACATTTTGTACGATATACATATCTACTGTATAAATTACGGTGTCCTTAAATTAGAGACAGTTTGTATATTCATGCCTTCCAATTTTCATAAAGCTCTTCAAAACTGTTTTCATTTTAAATTTCCACTGCCACTTCAGAGGACCTCAAAATCAGTTACGGCCTGAGACCTCACAGTGCTTTGGTGTTTGTTAATATTGTGTACGATATGCTAAACACATCTTCAATTGGCTGTGTCGTTATTTAAACCATTCAGGTTATCGCATTTCCTAACATTATTTAATAACTGTCACTATATTAGAATTCTTGATCCATACTTGGTTTTCTTTACAATAAAAACAAGTTTTCAGCACATGCGGAATACACAATCGTAATCCTTTGCAGGTTAGCAGGAATTTAAAAGTTGTTATGTTTATTGTGTATTGGAAACACGTCTTAATTTAAAAAGGAAACAGTACCTTTACATCTGTGAAATACATTATTTTGAAATATATCCAATTGTGGTTGTTTTTACAAACAGTTAACAGTTAAGTATTTAAATGAATTATTGTTATTCTTTTAGATATAAAAAAGATATGAAAAAAACTCCAATGTTGTAAGAGCTAAACCCCTTAAGTTTATTCCACTTAGACTTCTTCCAGTCCTCAGAGTAATTTCGTCCATTTGTTCCGTTTAGGCTCCTCGTTTACCTGAGCAGATGTAAATATACGGTTTCTCCGTTACCTGTAGCCAAATAATTAAATACAGCATACACTATATAATACCTTCTACCTTATACTCTTTTCTATAAAATTATTATATAAATTTAGAATAATTTAGTAATATTCCGTTTGAATATGCAGTTGTAAAATTATGTTTGCACACAATTTAAGATGATGGAAACGTTGTAATAAAATAATAAATATTACGATTCAAATTTAAATCACATATCGGAAAACATTTTTCAAAGTTAGAATCACACAGCAAGATCTATTTTGATCACAAAGGAAGAGCTTAAATGAGACATAGCGTGATTTTTCTATTACACTTCACTCCGTTTTAACTGCAGTTAATCAGGGTGACAAAGATCTCTGATTTTGTCACATACAGAAATTATCGGGAGCTGTCGCAGCGTCATACTTCCCGTTGATTGAGGCTTTTATCACGTATCAGCTACACACAAGACATTTGATGTGCATATTGGATTAATCGGTGCTTGGACATGTTACAGTATGTTATTTAGCCGCTCCGACTGTAACGCCGTTTCGCAATTTCATGCAAGATGTTATTATCGGATCGGGATCGGATAATTTTGCTGAACCAATGCTTTCGCAAGGAACATTGTATACGGTACGAACCTTCACACAGTTGCATAGCTACAGCTAGTAACAGTCACTATTACAGGATTTTTCAGACGTGGGTTGCAGTTGGTTCCGGTGGCAAGCAAATCACTCTGATAAAATCAGGGGTTGTGATTTCACGAACCATGTCTAGCTTGAATGTACTAGTATGTACTAAATTCTAGAGGAGTCTAAATGAAAATAATTATTAGGTAATATTAGCTTTTTGGGTGCCGAGAACGGCGCAGTCACGGAGTTTATGTACGGTTCGAAACCTCACACAACTTCACGGCTAGTGACGATCACCGTCATGGATAGCTTCGGAGGTCGGTCAGATTCTTCCGGTAACAAACACATCATTGTGACCAAAACACAGGTTGAATTTTCAGGAGGGTTCACAGCTATAGCTAGTGACGAGCAATTGACTGTGATAAACACACAGGTCGTGTTTGACGAGCCATCGATAGCTTAAATGTTTATTATTACGCATTTTTAAATTCTAACTTTCCACGAGATACTCGAAACTGATGGAACATATCTATGAAAACGCTTCTCTACAAGTAATCATTGATGAAACACGTCAGCAAATAAGATTAAAATAGGAAAGGGATTCGCCAGGGAAATACTATACCCCCAAAGCGATTTACCGCAGCTTTGGAAGATGCCTTTAAAAATCGATACTGGCTTAAATCATCTGCGTTTTACAGACGATATCGTAATTATTAGTAGCGACACCAACGAGCTGAGATCCATGCTAGAAGAACTGCAACGAACATCAAAGCAAATTGGTCTTGAAATGAACCTAAGCAAAACAAAAATAATGACCAACTAAGATATCAGAGTAAGCATAGGGGGAAATACTTGAGGTTTTCGATGAATATGTATATCTAGGCCATACCATCCGGCTAGGAAAACAGATTCAAACATCTGGAATATCTCGAAGGATAAGACTGAGTTGGGCGGCTTTCGGCAGACTTGGTTACATTTTGAAATCTCAAAGCATCCCTATTAATCTAAAAAGAAAAGTTTATGATGCCTGTATCCTCCCGGTAACAACCTATGGAATGGAAACAGAAACTCTCACGGAGAACAACCCAAGAGCCATGGAGCGTTCTATGTTGGAGATTAGCCTGAGAGATCATATAAGAAACGGCGAGATTCGAAGGAGAACGAAGATTACCATTGTTATCAGAAGGATAGCCCAGCTAACGTGGCGATAGGCAGGTTACGTCGTAAGGCAGGATAGATCGAAATGGACAAATAGGATAATAGATTGGCGACCAAGACAAAAAAAAAAGAAGTGTGGGAAGACCGAAAAAGCCAAAAAGTGTCGGGAAGGAACTAGATTCAAACTGCCCTAAATAGAGAAACGTGGAAATCAATGGAAGAGGCCTACATTCAGGAGTGGATGAATACAGGCTGAAGAAGAAAAAGAACATTTCTAAATTTTGAAAAAGTTAAAGTTAAACAAAATTATTAACTAATGTTTTCTCTTTGAGCACCGAGGACGACGCCATCATGGAGCTCTGTGTACGGTGCAAAATTTCACATAGCTTCATAATTATCGCTAGTGACGATCACAGTCACGGGATTTTTCGAACATCGGTCACAGTTTATTCCGGTGATAAAATCACAGGTCATGATTGCACGAGCCATATCTATTTTGAACGTTTAATGTAATGGTTTATTCAATTCTAGTTAATAAATATGAAACAGCAACGCGCTGCTGAAGTAGGAGGTATCTAAATGGATTTCCTAATTAGCTAATTTTGTCTTTATGGGTTCCGAGGACAGCTTAATCGAGGAGCTTTGCGTGTGGTATAAAACTTCACACAGTTTCATAGCTAGCTAGCTATAGTCATTGCCTCGGGTTCTTTGGGACATCAGTTACAATCTGTTCCGGTGACACACAAACAACTGTGAGAAAATTACCTGCCGTGATTGCACAACCCATGTCTAGTTTTAAAGTTTATGATAAGAGTGTTTAAAATATAATGCTACAGGGCTCCAAGTGAAAATAATTATTAGATAAGACGATCTCTGTGGGTAACGAGAACGTCACTATCATGGAGCTTGGTGTGGCATGACACTTTACACAGTTTCATAGCTACCGCTAGTGACAATCACTGTCACGGGATTTTTCGAACGTCGGTTACAGTTTGTTCAAGTGACAAACATACCATTGTGAGCAAATCACAAGTTATGATTACACAAACCATCTCTAACTTGAACGGTTAATATTATGGTTTATTATGCTAGTTAATAAGTAAAAAAAAAGCAAAGCACAATGAAGTTGGAGGTGTCTAAATGCAGACCATAATTAGGTAATTTTACCTCTGAAGGTGCCGAGGACAGTACAATCACGAAGCTTTATGTACGGTACAAAACTTCACACCGTTTCATAGCTACTGCTAGTGATCGTAATTGTCTCGAGTTTTTTCGGACATCGGTGACTGCTTGTTTCAGTGACAAAATCACAGGTAATAATTACATGAAACATCTCCAGCTTGAATATTTAATATTAGGGTTTATTAAGCTGTGCTTAATAAATATAAGAAGGGCTAACGACGCCAGATAAGTCCAAGTGAAAATAATTAATAGGTAATCTTATCTCTTTGGTTGCCGAGGACACTAAGAAGGATTTTTAATCCAAGAAGTTTACGTGGAAATAGCATAGACTCCCTTTTTGCGACAGACTGCTCAGCCTATTTATTGCAAGAAACTATACAAGGTTGTAAAGCAATTCAAACGTTCAATTTGCTCAGGTGCTAAAGACTTATCTTATAGGATGCTCGAAAGTATTTCATTTAAGAAATAAATTGTGCGAAGTATACATTGATAATTATGAAATAACTTTAATAAATGTTCTAAACTGTATGGCCTTAAGGAAGACACTTGTTCTGTTTTCCGAAATCGGCCGCTATCGAGAAGTTTACTGTATAAGAAAACGGAAATAAAATAATAAACAAAATGCAGAACAATAGTTTTAACTGAAGATTCAAACGTGTACCTCGTATGCCATTAAAGCAAGCGTTCTGAATTTAGCAGATAAGTGTAAAGGTTTTGTGTAAAAAAAAAGCCGAAAAGAAATCTGACTAAGCACTCACTCTAAAAATCTGTATATATGGAAACAAGCGCATATGGGGCACATTTACGTATACAGTATATTTATCTCAGGTCGTTTGCGTGCGACGTAGATGTATTGTAGTTGGAATCGTGCGCCTCGTCTAGGTCTCAGCATCCCCAAAACGGCGTTTCCCCGTCCCTACGAGCACTTCGCTTGCCATGTCCGGCGTTTTAGCCAAACTTTGCCAATATTTCACTCTCACAGTCCGTAAGCCGAGCTGGCGGAGGCGTCTCGAGATTACAACTAGCAATCGGCGACGCCTTCGAATTGAAAATGTATTAACTATCGGCTTCACCAACGGACACCACTCCTGAGCCCTCTTTCTCTCGCCTTTTCTCTCTACCTTCTAATGAAATTATCAAGCTAAAAATTTGCTAGTTGGCGATGGGTAAACAGGACTCGAGTTGCCATTGTGTTTCCGGACGGATGGAGGAAAAGAAGGCCTCATCAGCTTAAGGGGATTCCCAGACACATCTCGGCACCTGCCTGTGCATCACAATGAGCTCATTGTATTTACCTTACGACACGCGCTTTCCCTATTAATTAATATTCAACAAAGAAGTTTCCATAAAAGAATTCACGATAACAACATAATAAAAGCTTCCCAGCCCGACATCTTTCTTAAATTTATGGGTTTTTATGGTCCAATGAACTCAAATTTGCTTCGACAAGCAAAATTATAAGAACACAAAAACGACTCCACCAGAACACGGACTATTATTATCCGTGTTGAAATGTCATGAATTAGGATTCATTTATTCATTTTAAATTAGTTCTCTTGCACTTCCTAAAACAAGGGCAGAGCACAAGACAGCAATCATTACGAGTGTTAATAAAGATGTACATTCTTTGTGGCACTGCTATAAGTGATTTCAGAGATAAAACGGACGCTGATTAAAACACATCTGAGCGGCTAATCACATAGATATTAAACGATTTTTTTAATATTTCAGAAAAACACCAACAAATATATCTGGAGTTGCTTACTCTTAAGTAACCTGTGAACAAATACAATGCACTTATTCCAATCACGGATAATCTTCTCATTCGGGCATTGCTCTCACTTTCGGGAAGAATGTGCCGGACGTATAAAACTATATACGGAAAACATCGTTTATTGTAATCATGACTTCGGTTTATGTTATCCAATTTTTCAGGATTCTTTTCATCCGCGAGCAATATTCTAACCTGCGAGTATTTTTTTTTAATTTTTAAACTCGAATGGTATCGGGCCTCCCTCTCTCTATCCCTATCTATCTCGTAAGTTAACAGGCTGCAGGCTGGTTGGCAGCAGCGAACTCAGTTCTATTCTAAGCCTTTGCAATAGCAGACGTAAAAACGTAAAGACGTGATCTGAGCTACAATGAAAAATTAACAGTTCTTTTGGATTAACATAGTTTCCCCCGTGGTAGGTAAGTATAACATCAGTCTGTTCAATACAGCACTTGGATTGTTAAAGTTAAATATATCAGTACTTGGCACAACTTATGTCTTCTTAGTAAACGAACTATACCTTTGTTGAAGACTGGAGCTCATAGTTCAGTTGGCTCCAAGGTCACAGGAAATTGACTCAGGACCGCTAACAATCCTTGACTAACACCCTTGCAGTTGAATTTCGATGAAGTACTTCTACACATTAATATTTTGTTTCTATTATATTTAATTCCATATACTTCCTCTCTCTACTTATAATAAATTAAACGCTTTCAAATTTCACAGGTTTACTTTGATTAATAATAACAGAAACATGTTACAACTTTTAAAATTTAGAACTTGAGTTAGTTTACTTTTAAATTAATTATTTTCTACCAACTGAGAAGCGTCTGTGCGCCTCCAGAGGAAAACTTGAACTTTATCTTAAATTTCAAATAAAGTAGCATCTAGATTTGGCTGATTAACCAATCAGGAGCCTCAAATTTTTAAAACAGCTAAAAATCGCCAATTGCCAATTGAATTAATTACTAATCAATTCCCTGTAGTTCTTTTCTAAAAACGAATTGCATTTTCGAATTCATAAATTTTTTTCCTATCCAGTGATGTAGGATAACCCACAATTTGGAAACAAATATTTTGAACCTCAGATTTCACATAAAATGCACTTTCAGCTCTTAAATGAAATATACCTTCTATAAATCTGTATAGAAATTACACTATAGGTCCTATTTCATCTTCTGGTATAGATTACATTAGGTTTCTAGATAAATTTAAATCCATTTTGAAATTTTTGCTACTCAACTAAGTGTGATTAACTAATGTCATCATATTTTCAGATAATTGGAATATAAAACTGCAATGGAGGCAATCTAAACTTGCTGCTTGCATCAAACATGGATAGTTACTATTTATAATTGTCCTACTACACTTTCAAGATGAGATATGATATGGACATAATCAACGTACAAGATCGCAAGGCATTGATTTTATAAATTTGCATCTATAACCTGTATATCCTTACATGTAGCACATATGTGGTATATTTACACTTAGTACAAATTTTTTAACATAACTATCTTTAGCCTGTACTTAATCTAAGTTACTTTGCCACATGAAATGTATATGCCTAGGCGTCTGAATGAAGTAATGATATCAAAACCTTTGCTTGTCCACAGAATATCACAATAATAGTTACTTATTCAACTAAATGGCACAGGAAAAAAACTACACAAATCACAATCACAAAGTGCAAACCTGATTTATATTGACAGAAATGATATTTCATAATATAGAATACACAGTTAGGTCAAGATAACTTATCAAAACCGAAAAAACAACATTTTGTAACTCACGATGTTCCTCTCGGCAGCCTTTAATTCGAAATATAGTATATTGTGTAATCTAAAATCTAAAAGTTTGGACATGAAATATGGTTACTGTTATGAGAACACTAACAAACATTGTTTCCCATTAGCGGAATATTTGTCATTACTTGTATGTATTTGCAATTCTTATATAAATTCGCGTTTTTGCTGTATTTTCCTTCGAAAACACCGATACTTAATTATTTAGAAAATGCTCCTTCTTTTATGAAAGGTGTAATATTTGTGTTCGGTAAATAATTGTGTTCTGAAGCAGCTGTTTAATCTTTTCGGCGTTTACTTTTCATCCTTATTATTCGTTTGTTCGAGTTCCATTTATTGGAGATAATTTTAATAAAGAATTTATATCAAAGCCTTATTTTATTTGAGCTGAAGGATACATTCGGAGGAATTATAAACCAAGATTCCAAAGAAGCGTAACCATTAATTTTATTAAACCCTTTAAATTTATATTAAGATAATACAGCATTTATTTATATTTGATGGTAATAATACAATCGTACGTTTATTCATAAATCCTTTCATAATGTAGAAAAGAAAGGAGTAATTTATGAATATTTTTTACCAATTACAGCTTACAGAATTTTATTATCTGTAGAAAACAATAATAATCCTTGCAAATATCATAACAGCTCGGCGTGCCTTTGAAGGAATTTACTTAAAGATATACATTTACGGTTTTTCGTGTCATAAATATATTGTCGCCCATCAATACTTGCAAACGTCTTGCCTAATACATGTATAAAGTCTAAGTGAAATGTCAATCTTAAACCTTTAAACATAAATTTGATTGTAAGGGAGAAATCAAACAATGTCAGCTTCTCTTATATACTGTACTATTTGAATGCTATATCCTACGACCCACACTTTAAAACCCAACCGTCGTCGAAGCAACAATTGTAGGATAAAACCCTACGCGAAACTGATGCGTATTTACGCGATTAGTTAGCAGTTACGCATATTTTCTATTTACAGCTCATCTATTGTTTACTAAAATTTCAAAATTAAACTAAGAACCACCTGTTGGAGGAGTGTATATGGCAACACTAATGTCATTCTTAAGAAATATCGCTGATCTTATGCGAGTAATAATAATAGCCATAAGGTAACGTTGGAGCCGCAGACTAGAACTGCAAGCAACGACCACAATGATAAAATTAAGTTCTGTGAAACTACGTTATCAAGTTAACGGATAATAACGATAATTGTATAAACACAAAGTAGCTTAATAGAGGTTTATTTAGCGTATTATTGCAATTAAGGTTAATATATGAATTCCTTAAATAAATACAATTCGGGATCGTATATTTGAAAGCATGTTTTACTTTTGGGTGCACATTATTTTTGGCATGTAAGTTTCGACTTTCTTGGTAACGTAGTCAAGGAAACATCTAGGTATTAAGTTTTGTAAACGAAATTTCCACTTGAATCGTATACGTTCGAATTTAAAAAGGCATTGAATTGTGCATAACCCTCGTAAACCTTCGGCTTTAGAAAAAATGTCACTAATGTAACAAATATCAATTTTCTATTGCTATTCTACTACCTACAACTTTTCCAAAAATATTTGCTATTTTAATGACAAACAGATTTAATATTTATTAAAGCAAGTTATTTTACAAAGCCTGGGCGTAGCCCACTGGTTCACCTAATTAATTTTGCATCACATACTTCTTTTAAATAATATAAGACCTTGTATGTATTCCAATATTCTGCAAGCTGGAAAAACTTCAGGCAATACAACGCACAAATCGGAATAAGGTGAAATAAATAGTTTTATGCCGTATATTTTAAGCCAACAAACGACAATTAAAGTCTACTACCTTTTCATATTACGTATGCCAGCTCTTAAGAGAATTCTGATTATTAGAGGCAATTTTCTACGAAGTTTTCCAACACCAACTGAAATTGAAACGTGTACCTCTCGGTGATTTATCATTTTCTTTATACATCGATTTCAACCCTTCATAGGAGGGTGAAAGTTAGTTAACGGTCGAACAAAATAATTCCACCATTGTTATGTACTTTGAAAGGTTAATTGTTATACTTCTAAGTAATCAATACTGACTTCGATCATGGGCACATAAATTACCTGAAAGGCTGCTCTTCTATTTGATAATTAAAGCTAGTTAATAATACACTCCAATATACGAGGAGTGTTCTAATTTAAACAAGAATATTTAAGTTAAAACACTATCTGAAGACAATTTTAAAAATTACATTAATTAAAGGTTAGTTGTGACTCTTGTTAACATATTCATAGCAACTGTTTAGCTAGAACATATTATATTGCCAGTTATCTTATGTTATCTCAGAAAGTTCTGTTCATTTTAGCTTAGAACAGCGCATGAAAATCAAGTTTCTTTCGAACGAAGGCGTAAATTTGACTGAAATTCTTACAAGACTGTGTGCACAATATGGCGATCAATGTCGTTCTAAAAGTTGGGTGCTTGAGTGGTAGAAATCTATTAGAGATGGGAGAACTCGTGTGTAAAATGTGATTCATGTACGTCGGGGTGCAACTTCGGTTAATCGTGAAAACGAAATAAAATTTACAAACTAGTGTTCAAGACGTCATAACAAACAAGCTGAAGTATTGTAAGGTGAGTGCTAGGTGGATTTCGAGCTTGTTAACCAAAAAACACAAATTAAATCGTTTGCAAATCAGTTCTTCTTTACTGCAGCGATATGAGCTAGACGGAGAAGTATTTTTAGACTTTTAGAATTGTGACAACTGGGTACATTAATTTACTCCCGAGTCGAAGCAGGCAGTAGTGTCACACCACATCTCCAAAATGAATGGGAGCATTAATAGTATTGTCAGCTAGTATTGGGATTTCTTGTTGATTTCCTTACAGAATGTCATACAACGAATGCAGACCAATATTCGACACTTTTGTGCGGTAAAGTTAAAGAGGCGATCAAGAACAAACGGAAGAGATGACAAAGTTCTGTTTGCCTTCTCCAAAACAATGCTCGCCTTCATACCGCTGTAAGAACAATTCAAACCGCAAAGAAACTTTAGGGGGCCCTTACGATATTTATTTCTTTAGCCCACTAAAAGAATTTTTACCCAGGAAAAGAATTCAGTCAAATAAAGACGTTATTCGAAGCTATTGAAGAATGGATACGCATGCCATCCAAGATTTCTTCCTGAAAGGTATACCAGATCGGTGTCGCACGTGTATCGATAGGGAGACTATATCGGATAGTAATATAGTTTTTATCGATGTAATATTGCAATACCCTTTCTTGTAAATAAATTCCCAAAGAAATTTGAACATTTCTCATTGATTTCGCACCTACCGCAAGGACAATGGTGTGTATTTGAAGTACTAAAGGGTATTTATAAAATACATCAGGATTGCATATAATTAATAGCGTTAAAAGTAGAATAATCTGCTAGTATAACTGACAGTGAATGTTAAACCAATAATTATAATAGCTTTTATAGAAATAATAGCCTTCTATTGGGAAACATTATTTATAATCCATTACACTATATTAAATTGATAATGATGCAGCCGTACAGAACTCCTACTAAAACGTATTGTATTAATTGTAATTAGAGCTCGAATTTACATTGCGTCTACCAAAACACCTATCATAATGCTGACTACAGTTACATCAATTCCCACCAAAGTTGCAAAGCATGTCCCTTATGCAAAGCAAAATTAGTTCCTGCATGCATTACCTGTTGCGAAATTTAAACACAGAGCAAACTGCACTTTCAATACATTATTAAAAGAGAAGCATCTCTGTGGAGATTCTAAATACTGAATGAACATCTTATTGCAGTTAAGTTATTGAAATTTATCTCATGCTACACTCTAATTACGTTAATTCTAATGTATTAACTGAAACACCGAAATGCACTACATAAAAGACACAGCGACATGTCGCCATCATAGCAAGACACTAATATAACTAAATCGTCGCAAGAAATGGCTTTTATATACATATATGCAGCGTAATTTGAGACATTTTAAAATAATAAAAATTATTTCAATCCTTTGTCCACTTATACTCGAAACCATTTTTAATTGGCGGTACATTTTAAGTAGAAAAATGCCTAACGATGATATTTGTATGCAAAATCGATACATGGTGTTGACAGTGGCCAATACTGTCATAACTGTACCTTAAAACTCACTATTAATTGAGGTCGTGCTTCGTAGGGCACGTAAAACCGTCAACCCCGGTTGTCATACGAACATCTTTGACAATCGTAAACCATGTAGTGGAACTTCTCTTCTCTGTTCGACGGATTAAGCTAACCTCCTGCCCGACATACGTGCAAAAGGGCTCATAGAACCTACTCCATTGTACCTATATATACAGAAGAAGAATTGTGTTATTGGAATATGTACAGGTAAGACTTTTTATAGAGTATTCACTATTTTCACGCCACTCTTCTGTTACTTGAAAATTGCATGGTTTTCAGTGAGGATCTGCTAAATACCGCTTGTATGCTTACATGCATACTGTTGGGGACAGATGCCAATTTATAGCTGGAGTAATTGCATTTCATTAGAAAATAACATTGTTATGATTATAAATAAGTACGTGAACGAAGCTGTTTAAGATAATTTTAAGTTATTGTCTTACACAGTATTTTTTTCTGCATTGAATTATGGGTCGCAGCTGAATGGACAGAAAATGATCTGAGGTCCGCTGCTGAAGCTTTGAAAAATCAGACTCGAAGTGCAAATTCTGTTTCTAGGGAATTTGGTATTCCTCTAAGGACCATTTTACAGCGGGTCAATTCAGGCAAATACACAAACGGTGGTTTGAGGTCTACTCCCTGGCTTGGCAAAGACAATCATAAAAGTTGGCTACAATATACACAAATTTTAGAAAAGCTGGGTATGCTCCTACATCTATGCATATTAGACATCTTGCCTACACTTTTGCAGAGACGATCAAACTTCAACATCGATTTAATAAAGACAAAAAACAAGAAGCGGGGGCTATGACTGATTCATACTTTTTATGAAAAGGCATCAAACTTTAAGTACGCTGACCGCTCAAGGTAGGTCAATTGCTAGATCCTTCGGTATGAATCGCAAAGAAATGGAACTTTATTTCAAACTTCTCTTAGAGACTCTAACTGAATATTACTTGTTGGCTGAGACCCGAAAAATCTTTAATATGGATGAGACGGGTTTGCAGCTCAACAATAGACCGGGCAAAGTAATCGCAACAAAAGGTTCCAAGGACGTTCAGACGCTAACAGTAACGAAAAAGAAGAAACAATTAGTTTAATTGCTTGCTGCAATGCGGTGGGAAACTTTTTGCCCCCATATGTTGTTTTTCGGGAAAAAAAGAATTTGAATACAATATGCCACCACGATCAGTTCTTTACCGGACTAGGCCTATGTGAAGACTTACAAGCATTTTAGAGTGGATTCACGATAATTGTCTGCCAAGAGAAGAACCTGGACCTGTGTTACCAATAGTTGATGGTCATGCTTCTCATTGCAGCGACGTAACCGTTCTCGATTTTCTCGCAGAAAATAAGTTAATATTATTGTGTCTGTCTAGCCGCACAATTCACCGACTACAGCCGTTCCAATGTTCCAACTGGATTCGCACTCATCCAGGGCGTAAGTACCAGTTTAGCGAATTGCTGGCTCAAGCATGGGGATAGGACGCAACAAATAAGAATGGTGTATCTGGCTTTGACGCATGTGGTATGTTCCGATATAACTCGGAACGGATTACAGCTTATACTTTTTATGTATCGGAATTACAAATTACAATTAACAATTATGATGATGAAAAAGCTAAAGCTTGAAGAACATAACAGGCCTGGGTCCCCAGACCGTCAATCCCTTTCCGTTTCCTTCCAAGAGCTGTCACCAATTCCTATTCTACCGCGACCCAGTAGGGAGACCCCTAGAAAACAACAGGCAGAGATTGTAATATCGCCGAATATCCGTAATATAGTAAGAGAAAACGTCGCAAGTTACAGGAAAAGTTTCAAAAACAGCAGAAGAACGTCGACAGAGGAAATAAAAAGCCCGAAAAGGGCAATCAAAAGAAGCCTTTAATGAAGTACAAAAAAGCAAGTAGTAACAAAGCTCGACAAAAACAAAAATATTCAAGTGGAAGCAGTGATGCAGACGATGTTGATTATGTCGTATCAGATCATAATTTAGATAATATCGATAGCAACAGTGGTGATTTTTGTGGAGCGTGCCATAAAAAGAAGAAGAATTATCAAGATAAAACAGGTCCAAAAGTTGACTGGATATGTTGTGTAGCCTGTCGTAAATAGTAACATGAGACCTGGACAACTGTCCAAATTGTATAACCAAATAAAAAAAAAGGGAACGGCGATACTCATATTGGGGAGTGATGTCTAGGACACCTTATGTAAGTATTTACAATGTTTTACCATTTTCATACTTCAAGGTAACATATTCTTCAATTTTTTGCAAGTTTTCTTGTTTATTAACCATTGCAGTACCCCGGAACCGCTTTCGCATTACTGCAGGAGGGTGCGGGCGTCCCTTAGACACTGAACATTCATGCAACATGCACACTAAACTCAACTAAGCGAAATGCGGTCGCCCCAGTCGGGATTCGAACGCTCCAGCGGATGGACCACATTTCGCTGTGGCCTCGAGTGGCAACGCCTTCCCGCACTATTCCACCGAGGCCCCTAACCATTGCAGTACTAGGCTACTATTAGTTATACTAAGTCGTACTTCATTTATCTCAGTGACCTGAATTTTCTAAAAGACAGTAGGCGTCTTTGAACATGTTACCCTTTATTTGTTAATAACAATTCTCGTAACGCAAATAAATTTTTTAATCTTACCCCAAATAGTTACGAGTAAAATTAAAAAAATGTTTTCACGGAATTTTTAAATCTAAACGAATGTACTGCATAAAAATGTTTTTATGATGCAAAAATCTATTTGTGAACATTCAGCTCCTACTCGCCAGCAAGAAGTAGCGTCGCTAATTCACACATGCGCTTATGGAATAATGGAAATGTTAGCTAACAGAGACGCCATGTAGAAATACGTTTCAATTTATCCTTACCATAATAACTGACTAAATTTTATTTGGGTCGGGGTTAATTTTTAATATTTGTCAAATTAAAAGATAATTCCTTTGCGGTTACCTCAAACTTATTTTATTTAATTAAACTTTTTAGTAAACAAACTAAGGTATATAATCGTATTACATTGATTTGTGTGTTCGCTTACATTTCCATTGCAGCTTGAGCTCATGTATGTATCAGCGTCACAGCCAGTCGTTATAAAAAATTTTTTTCCTCTATTTAGTTAATATCCCCAGTATACATTTTTTCTAATTTAACACCCTCTAATACTAATTTATTGTTAGCATGTTAAAATAACGAAATAATTTTTGCTTTCGCAACTCGCCCAAACGAAGCCTCATATTTATAAGCTAATTTAAAATAAATTGTCTTTGACTTCAAAGAAAGTTCAGTCGATCCTATCAAACATTGCATCAGTGCTGTCATTAGAAGAAAGCAAGTTATATTGAAAAAAACAGCTTTTCATCCTCACAGAAACATTTTCTCTGTGCTCAACTTTTTCTACCGAACTTTACGAGTGATTCCTGCAGCCAATAGCCTTTGACGAATCGGCAGTTAATTATGATGGTCGTGAAACGTTCGATTTTGATTGCTCTATCGAGTGGGAAGACATGAAGAGTTCTCTACGGACATCCTTATTCAGATTTACCAACAAAATGACTGCACCGATCGGTCGTTAAGTTACTCTATAGGCACTCGGGCCTGTAATAAAACATAACTAGCTGACTTGCAGAATTCGGGTGCTCGTTGGGTTCATTCGGCGTTCCTATAACGACTGATTAGTATGAAGTGGAAGCTGAAGAGTGAATTGCACGTATTGTACTAATAGTTATTTCATGCAGCGTTCGTTCGTTATGGAATTCGAACAGGAAGCCTCATAACGGGCTATTGAATCCTAGGAGCTTTTTCAGGGCAAAATGTTGCCAGATGAAATGAAAAGAGTTCGGGAAATGAGTAATTACTCAGGTCGGGGTACCGATCCAATCCCCCGGTGCTGATGAATGCTCTGTGGCCGCACCGAACTCCTAATGGAGTAATGCCACCGCGTAAAAATTGCCGACTCAAAACAAGATTATTGTAATGGTTATTTGAGCCTTGATCTCTGGACCATTTCGAAATTGAAAGGAATAAAGGATTTGATTGCAACGGAAGTCAACTGTAAAACTATGGAGGTAAATATCTAATTACAAAGGCACTGCTGCGCCCTTATTTATGCTACTTATTTTCGCCTGTTATGCGAAGGTACTATAGAGAGCGCATTTTTCGAGCTCAAAAGGACTAAGGATGAAAACGTCTCATAATAAAAAGCAAAGACAACATAAATTTAATTAGGACATCTTAAAGAAAATTCTTCCGCTTCAGCAAAAAGTATTCGCAGTTTGTCGCAAGGAAGAAACGGCTTTGCTGAAAAACAAGTACAACTTCCACCACCCAAGGCAGAAATTCTGCAGCGTGCTAGTGGTATGACACAATATAGACTCATTTATCATCATTTGCGACAGAATCTATGGTTGAGAAACAAATAAAGCCTCACAGAAAATACTGAAAACGTACTTGTTTCATATCGATTTGTATACACGTACACCCAGCGGCGTAGCCGCTAAATATAGCGGAAGGTGCTGCAGTTTTCAACAGATACAGACCTTAAAATGAACAAAAACGTTTGATACATGCAATTCAAATTTGAAGACATGATATACCCTTTTAGTGAAATGTAAGTAGGAAACTTTCAAGTGGAAATGTTTTCTGTTTTCGTCACCGAAAGCAGTTATTGAAATAATTGCTTAAAAATTTGTGTTACAATTGGTTATATTTACCTTCACTATCGTAGTTCATTTTGGTGATATACAAACTGCTCTAAATTGTAAAAAAGTCATGAAACGCGTAAATAATAATTTAACATAACACAACAAATAATACCTAGACGTCTAACTAATATGTGTATTTTGTAGAATAGTTTTGGAGCACGTTGTCAGGGGCGCGGCAGTCTGGATCATTACCTAACAATCAACCACCTACGGTGTGCTCATATTGCTAACAATTTAATTAAGGTAAGACTTTTTAATACACTGTCTCTTAAAAAAACCAGCCACCATATATTTGGTATTTCATGAATTTTTATGGTAATACCTGAGTTTCATTGCTATTCAAAACTAAAATTAAATATCGCGTACATTCATTCAATTTCCGTTTATATGTACAGGGTGTTCCTTAATGACGTGCTAATATTTCAGGGTGTGATTCCTCAGGTCATTTTAAGAAGAAAAGTTCATATGAACATATGTCCGCAACGGCTTAAATTTTCTGCTACACGGTGTTGAAAAAAATTTTTTTTAAGCGTTATTTTTTATTATTTCCGAAACTACTTTAGATATTATTTTCAATTTTGGTGTGTGTTAATAGGATATAAAACCACATATTTTAGTTAGAAAAGATATTCTATTGCTCCACCAGTGGCGTCCCTGCAAACATGTCCCCTGATATTTTTTACAAAAAATGTGGTACGCCAATGATATTTTTTCATGTGGATATTTTTTCTGATTATCCTGGTCAATTCTACATGAAAACGGTCTCTTGCATTTTTCTCGTCAGACGCACCATTCTTGATTAAAATAATTAAACTAAAATTGCTGCCGAAAGGCACGATCAGGATATCTTTCCTGATAAATACGTCTGGCTTCTGTTGCATTACCGTCTGCGAGACCATACACGTAATGCATTACCGCCATTTCTGCATTCGTATAATTTACCATATTTTCTGAGATATTCGAATAAAAACGGCGGAAAAATAAAATAAATACAATGAAACATTAACAATCTTAGAAATAATACGATGAGGTCGTTTTTTAAACAAAACATTACTTTATGTCAACAAGTATTGTTTTGAAAATGATGTTTGTAAGAACGTCATTATTCCAAGATAACTAGAATTTTTCGCCAATACTGCTAAATGAAGCAATTTTAGTTTAATTATTTTAATCAAGAATGGTGCGTCTGACGAGAAAAATGCAAGAGACCGTTTTCATGTAGAATTGACCAGGCTAATCAGAAAAAATCCACATGAAAAAATATCATTGGCGTATCACATTTTTTGTAAAAAATATCAGGGGACATGTTTGCAGGGACGCCACTGGTGGAGCAATAGAATAACTTTTCTAACTAAAATATGTGGTTTTATATCCTATTAACACATACCAAAATTGAAAATAATATCTAAAGTAGTTTCGGAAATAATAAAAAATAACGCTTAAAAAAAAATTTTATCAACACCGTGTAGCAGAAAATTTAAGCCGTTGCGGACATATGTTCATATGAACTTTTCTTCTTAAAATGACCTGAGGAATCACACCTTGAAATATTAGCACGTCATTAAGGAACACCCTGTATACAAAAACAAGCAAGCGGTTTTCAGAAGATTATCCTATTATTTCCCGTTTTGTCAAAAATATTGTTGCATTATATTGGCACATTGTTACTTCGACTTCTGCAGTTTTGTCGTGAAATGAGACTAGATGAAGTCGTCAGAGCAGTTGCATTGCATGAAAATGGACGAAGCATTCATTATATCGACCAAACATTGAATATGGCTTCATAATACAATTCGATATAACCAAAGTGGACAATATATCAGAAGAGCTGGATCTGACTGAAATCGTGTTACCCGCAGACGGGATGACAATTTTATTGTCTTATCGGAGCTTCGGGAACGTAGTCTAACAAGAACTATTGCGGATCGGTTAACTGAAGAAAGGGTTTCTGTAAGTGCAGTTTCCAAAAGACAGAGAACGTAGTTTGAACTCTAGAAGACCCGCTACTGGGCTTTTATTAACCCCTGCTCATAGAACGGCAAAATTGCGTTTTGCTCGTAATCGAACCAATTGGACAGTAGACAATTGAAGCGCTGCCTTGCTTACGGATAAGTTAAGCTTTGTTCTAAATTCATCAGATGGACGTGAACGTGTAAGGCGTAGTCAAGAAGGAAGGTACGCTCAGTGTGTCATATCGCCAAGCATCCCATTTGGTGGACGATCATTGATAATTTGGGCGGTCATATCCTTGAATGGCAATATATTACTCTTAGTCATGGCAAATGGTACAATTACTGCTGATCGGTACATCGCGGACAGTCTCGAAGATCATGTATTCCCTTATACTCAAGATATCAGCAATCGTTTCATTATCATGCATGAAAACGCGCGAGACCGCACTTGGCAATTGGAGTGAGGGAACATCTGGATTCCGTTGAGTGTCTGTACTACAATGTATAATAGTTTTAACATTTTTACGATTTCGAGATGGCACCCGCTATTTAAAAAAAATACCTTCAATTGATTGAATAATTATTAGAATAATACGTAAAAAAAGAAAAATAAGAAAATGGTACAAAAATTAGATACTGCAACGACATATGTATTCACATATGAATTTACTACACACACTATATGGCAGTGAACCAATTGATTTCAAAAATTACCCAGTTGTACAACAGCTTTTATGCATACCATACTACCGTACGATACGACAGCGGTGTACTAAAGTTGGACTCCCTCTTCTTCTTCAGGTGCCATCTCCGATCCGGAGGTTAGCAATCATCAAGGCGGTTTTTATTTTTGAGGCTGCTGATCTGAACAGTTGGATATTGATACATCCAAACCACTCCCGGAGGTTCTTCATCCATGAGTTACGTCTTCTTCCTATGATCTCGTCCCTTTGATTTTCCCCTGTATAATGACCTGAAGTGGCTCATACCTCTTTCCTCTCATAATATGTTCCATATACAACAGTTATCTTCTTTTAACTGTCAGTAACACTTCCTTTTCCTTATTCATCCGTCTCATCACTTCCACATTTGTCACCCACGAAATCCTCAGCATTCTCCGGTACATCCATAGTTCGAATGCCTCCAGTCGTCTTCCATCGGTCTTTTTCAACGTTCATGCCTCCATTCCGTAATATAGTACTGACAATACGTAGCATCTCATCAGTTGTACTTTTAACTCAAGGTTTAGATCTCGGCCGCAGAAAACCCGTTTCATTTTCGTAAATATACTTCCTGCCTGTTCGATTCTGATTCGTATTTCTTGAGAACTGCTACCGTCTGCATTAAAGGCTGTACCTAAACAGTTATATTTTTCTACCCTTTCAATAGGTTGATTCTTTACATATACATTGCGGTTATCTTCAGTTGATTTTGTTATCAGCGTATATTTTGTTTTGTTTATATTTAGCGATAGCCATATTCTTCACTTATTTCAACAGTTCTATTAATTAGCACTTGTAAGTCTTCGAGTGTTTCTGCTAAGAGTACCGTATCGTCGGCATACCTTAGATTATTTATTGTGATGCCGTTAATTTTGATACCTTTGGGCTGGTCATTGACTGGGGAATGAAGAGGATCGGTAAAAGTATACACCCTTGCCGTACTCCTCTTCTTATTTCGACTTCTTTGGATGTTCTATCTTCAACTCGTATTATTGCCTTCTGGTCCTAATATAGATTTGATATTACTTTGATGTCTCTCAGATCTAACTTTTAACTGAGTAACAGTTCTACGAGTTGGTCATGTGTATATGTCCTGATTTATGTCTAGGCATCTTTGCGACATGACATTGAGTGCAAACAATGCTTCCCTTGATCCGAAGCCGTTTCGGAATCCAAATTGCGTGTCATTAATACCTTCTTCTAGTTTCTTGTAGATGCTGTTACGAATCACCTTCAAGAAGGCTTTTAATGTGTGAGCCATTAAACTTATCGTGCTGTAGTTGGAGTAACTTTTGGCATTCGTCTTTTTTGGGAGAGTTATAAATGTTGATAACAGCCATTCATTTGGTATAATTCCTGTTCTATATAAGGTATTGAACAGTTCTATCAAAATATGGATCTGGTCTTCTTCTAATATAATTTAAGAATTTCTGCTGGCAATTGGTCTGGTCCTTGCGCTTTTCTATTTTTAAGTATCTTCAGTGCATATAACACTTCGTCTTTATTTATGTCAGGGCCCAGATCTCCTTCTATATGTTCAAGGTTAGTTTTCAGTATTTCATCCTTGAAAAGTTGTTCAACGTAACTCTTCCATATTTCTAGTTTTTGTTCAATTTGGGTTGTCTATATTTTCGGGTGCCTGCGAGTTCCTTAACTTTTTTATATACGTTAAAGCTGTCGTGTTTTGCTTGTAGTTCTTCAATTTCTTGGCACTTTCTCCTGTAGTAGTCTTCCTTTGCTATTCTGATCTTCATGCGTATTAGTCGTTGCGTTCCTTTACATTGTTACTCACTTTTATCTCTAAAATGTCTCCTTTTATGCATGAGCCTAAGGATTTCGTCATTTATCCACTCTTCTTGTCTTCTTGTGGTTTTCTCTTTCTTCAAGATGACACTCGACACTCTTCCCCGGTTCCAAGGTTTTTCAAATTTTCGTTTATTTTTACTTGTAACTCGTGCCGCACATTTTGATTCTATAGGTGATCTACGTTTATCCGGCTCTCTTTTTTTTATTCCCTTTGAGTTTGATGTGTATTTGAGCTATTAAGGGATTATGATCTGAGGGTACATCCGCACCCGGGTAAGCTTTGGCCGAGTTGATGCAGGTTCTATGTCTTTCATTTATCAAGATGTAGTCTATCTGGTTTCTGATTATTCTTTTATCGTTGTCCTGTGGGGATTTCCATGTATACAGCCTTCGATTTGGTAGCTTGTAAGGTGTTCGATACTATCATCTCCTTCTCTTGGCAAAACTGTAATAATCTGTCGCCCCTATCGTTTATTGTCCCGAGTCCATATTCACCTACATATTTATCGCATCTCCCTTTCCCGATCTTCGCGTTAAAGTCCCCTAGTATTATCGTTATGTTTCTTGACTTTAATGACTCAAGTGTCTTTTTAAGTTGTTCATAAAATAACTCGATTTCTTCGTCGGATTTATCCGCAGTAGGAACATATATTTGTAGTATGTTTAGTTTCCCTGTGTTCGTCTGTAGTTGTAAGAGCATGACTCGGTCTGAGACCGGCGTGAAGTTGGTGATGAACGGCATAACATCTTTTGAGACAATAATTGCGACACCATGTCTGTGATGATTGAAGTTGTACTACAACGTCACTCATATTGCAATTATTGGTCCAACGGTTGAACAACTCAGATTGTACAATCTATTATAAATCGTATCATCTGTGGGCCCTTTTAAGGCCCCTACAGACTATATGACAATCATCGGCTGACGCTGGGCAAATGCACGTTTGCCACACCATGTGTATGATTAGCACATTACAGATGACTACTGTTGCCGTTCGCTGTCACCGGCCACTCGAGAAATTTTGACAACACATTACATTATTTTAAAGGTTTTTAGTTTTTGTAACTCTGAAAATATCTATTTTGGAGCTAACTATTAGCTGAGAACATCTATTAAGGATTCTCAAAAGGTCAAGTTTCGGTAATTCTTTTGGATTGGATGTCTCAACGTGCTTTGGTATAAATATGTATGACCTTTGTACATACTTTACTCCTTAAGTATGTACCCATAAATGGTGTACCGTCCATTACAAATATATTTGGTCAAGTAAAAGAAGTCGGTTAAAGTACTTGAGGCGTCGCTTACTAAATTGTTCGTCCTGAATTTTGTATGAACCAGTTTTCATTAGTTTAGGTATTATCTAGACTACGAGTTACGTGACCATTTTCTGTAGAAGAAATCCACTGTCAAAAAAATTAATGTTCTGCGTTGGATCTGGTGAAATGGCCAAATGCAGTTCTAGAATTTCCGACATCTGAATCATCATTGAAACCCCCATTCTGGGTATTATTCGACAGTAATTAAGAAACCAATAATAGAGGGTAAGCAAAAATCCGGCGTTAATTATCCCACTTTGTCATCAATAAAGCGAAAGGTGAAGATTATAAGGGCGAGTGAGAACTGCGCGTTCTACCTAACATCTCTAAATAGAGCGCCCCCTAGCGGGTTCTGCCTAATTATCCTCATTGCCCGAGATAACTTTAATTTGTACGAACGCACTCTGATATTATGAAAGTCGTTTTCATTTCGCGGACCAGAATATATACACTTTTTCGTGTACATTATTTGCATGTCAAGATAAAGAAAGAATTATTTACATAACGGCCGCCGCTGTGAATCGTACCGAAACGCGACTGAAACTGAAAAATTTTCACGCTTATAGCCGACCGAGGGCCGCTAAATGTAGACGGAAATGCTAAGCAGACCAGACGTACGAGAAGTGTTAGATAAAACTACTTACTTAGGCTCCAACAGGCGAGAGGGACATTTCTAACACGTACCTGCAACAAAATAGAAACAGTATTTAGTGATATGGAAAAATGTTTCACTATATGTCAAAATATGGTTTGTGTTATTTTACACCGCTTATCTTGAACTTTCTACATGCTGATTTTCGCTTCGGAACTGCTAAATTTATACAACTTATTTACCTTGCCTTCAAAAATGACAAAACAGCTGGAGAACATTTCATTCGCACTTTTTATTAGGAAAGTTATTACATACAAAAGAAAGTAGGAAATACCTCTTAAAAATCAGGCAAAACTGGAGGAATATATTAAATGACAGTAGGTTTTCAAGCACCCTCCGAACAAACACAAAAAAGTAAAATTACAAATATTTCATCCGCTTAAACATGAATTTTACTTTTATTATGCAAAGTTTTTATTGTAATTTTATATCACATAATAAACCCAAAAGTTCAGCGGAAAATACGCTGGCTTATTTGATTAAAATTGTCCCAGGAGTACATTTGCCTTATTGAAACAGCAAATCAGGGTCGGTCTTCTTCCCACACAACTTTTCTGAGGCATTCTCTTGGGAATTGGACACTACATAAAAGTCACTTTTGTGTATTAAATGAAGATCGAACACACTTAAGTCTAGTTAATTATTAGTTACCACAACTAGGCGTCATCCAAGCTTGTTTTAAATAATTTCTATTGTCTTAATTCATTCACGTAAGTTGCGCCAATATCAGTATCTAGCATGAAATAACATTCACTACTAGATACAATCTAACTTAATTTAATTTCAAATGTTTAAACTTCAAAGAGTATACATAATAGAAAAACATTTACTGCACCCTAAATGTTGACCGGGACGTTCCACACATTTTTAAATTAGTTAATTTATTTATTACACATTCTTCTAAATCCATATCCAACAAAAACGTGTAGTATACGTAAGCCTATGAATAAAATAGTAGCTATGTTTAAAAAATGCATGAATATGTGTTCATCACCTGATGGAATGTGTCTATACCTCTTATAAATTTATTGTAGCCATTCTGGATGTAAGCGTTTCATTGATTTGCTTTTCCAGACATATTCGGTCGTCAATACGTTTGTTGTATAACCCCTGCCATGCATAGAATTCAACATCCCGCCACTTGCAGGCAAAAATATCCCTTTATAAAATCGGGCTCACCTGCCTTTAATATTTTATCTTAAATCTGTAGATAATGATCATGAATGTTTACATTTTTTTGTTACTTTTGTAATAAGTAATAAAATCGAACTAAATAAAGCAAAAACAAGTACCTTCTACTAATTATACACCCAAAATGAATGTATATTATGCATAGTGTCCTAAAATTTACGCCCGTGCTATTGGAATTTAATTCTGGGAGTTACAACAAATCGAAAATTAAGAATGGAAATTTTTTTACTCCTTACATATAATACATAATATTTAGATTTTATTTTTTTCAAAACTAGTTTTATTAGCAAAAAATATATTGTACATCTGTTGTCACAAAATGTGTTTAAATAGGTTGCCTCCTACTTCAAGGCAAACATACATACGGTTCGCCATAAACCTTTTCTTCCAAATGGCACCAGAAAAAGAAATCCTGCGGATTCAGGATTCAGATCCTGTGATCTAGGGGGGTCATGGTGGACTTAACCTCTTCCAATTCACCTCTAGTGGAAATTTATCACTTGTATTACATAATGTGACGGTGCACAGTCACGTCCGAACCAACAATTTAATTTTACTGCTCATGGAAATATTCATTTAAAAAGTAAAGAAACGAGGCTGAATTAAATTGGTTAGGTAGAATGTGTGGACCAATTAAATTATTATTAAATAACCCACTTCTTGATAAGATCTTTTGCGTATTAAGTAAGGGGTTTGCAGCCCTCCATTTGTGCAGGTTATGCGTATTTATAATATCCGCCCCACTAAATGTGGATGAACAACGCCACAGAACCTTTTCAATGAAATGTGAATCATTGTTTACGCTATGCAACAACCATCTACAAAAATGACCTAAATAGATGCAAATCACTTCTACTTAATAATCTGTAAATTGTTGTATCTCTTTGGAAATGAGTTTTGGACGATACAATTCGACGGCGTGTACTTGGTTCCGCCTGCAAAAATTCAAAAAAATTGCTCTTTTGGATCGACGCTTAGTGTAGGCTGACGTCTTGCCTGATTTCGAGGATTTAAATTACCTATTTCCAGTCATCTTTGTTCTAGAATGTATTAGAATGCCGACTATTTGGAAACCTTTCCGCATATGACTTAGCCGCACCAGTGGCTTTCGCATTACTTCAGGGGGGGTGCGGGCGTCCCTTACATAGTAGCCATGCATGCAATTTTTTCACTGTATATTGGGTCATAATATATACTTGTCATCCTAAAATTAAGACTACCTATATAAATTACAACTCAATGGCTGTTTAGGAGTTGTCCTCCTTTTCAGCCGGTCCTATATGATACATTTAATTAAAAAAAAATCTAAATATTTACATACCCCCATGCATGCAAGATGCACCCTAAATTTATATTGCCTTTGCCGCTTGCCACATTTCGACCGCCAAGCCTCCCTATTTCTCCAATTGTTCTCTCCTATTGTTCTATCTGTCATTGTTTGTATAACTCCATTTATCCGTTTCTGTGCGGGTTTTCCCGTTCCTCTCCTATTCTGTGGTGTATACATTAGTGCTGTGTTTTTCTTGTTATCTCCTGGTTAGTTTTATGTTGTAGTTTTGATATTCTGCATGCTCTTCTTAAAAAGTCCATTTCAACTGTATCTATGGACTTCTTCTTTGTTGTCATTTACATGCACTCTGACCCATATGTTAGGATTGGCTCTATTATGACCCGATATAATGTTATTTTTGTTTTTAGTTTCATGGATTTTGACCATAGTAATGAGTTTAGGATTCTAGTGACTTTTCTACCTTACTGTGTTCTGTTGTGCATGTCCTTCTTTGTTGTACCTTCTTCCAAAATAATACTTCCCAAATATTTATATTCTTTACATGTATTTATTTCTCTTGTTTGTAGCTCTGAATCTTCTTGTTCTTCGCCAATTTTTAGATATTCAGTTTTCGTTAGATTCATACTTAAGCCCCAGTTCTTGTACTCTCCTCCTAATTTTCTTAACATATAGTCACTGCCATTCTCATCACAAACTACAATAACTTGATTTTGATCGTCCGCAAATAGGAGAGATGTCAAACACTTATCATTTATCACTATACCCATTCCTGATGTTTTTTCCATCCAGTCCTTTAATGCCTCCTGGATATATATTTTAAACAGCGTGGGTGATAAGCTACATCCCTGTCTAAGTCCTTTATTATTATGAAACTATTCTGAAATATTGTTTGAAGTTTTTGTACATCTCCCCAATTGCTCAAATGTATGTCTTATTTAGACCAATCTTGATTAAAACTTTAAAAAGCCTTTTTAGCGGTACCGTATCACAGGCTCTTTAAGCAATAAACATCAGGTGGGTAGACAAATTTCTGGCTTTCCGTTTCTTAATTATTTGTTGCAACACGAATACATTGTCCATACACGGTCGACCAGCACGGAATCCACTTTGTTTTTGTATTACTTCGATAGTACTTTCTATTCTCTTTGTATGCGACCGTACAACCTCCCCATTGCACTACTAACACTTATGCCTCTGTAATTTTTGCACTGTCTTTTATCTCCCTTCTTGTATATTGAGCTAATATATGCTATATTCCAGTCCTCGGGGATATTGTCACCTTCTAACATACATTTGTTAAATATTGCGGCAAGAACTTCCAGTAACACATCTGGTTCGTATGTTACCAGCTCAATAAGGATATTTCCTGGTCCTGTTGCTTTGTTATTCTTTGTTTCCCTTAAGACTTTTTTTATTTCATCTACTGTTATCCTGCTTATTATTTCAGTACCTACATTTTCCGTTTAATCTAGTACATCTGACGTAAATTCGTTTCTATTTTTAGTAAGAAGTAATATTCTTCCCATTCTTCCATGCTTATCAAATATCCTTTACTCGGTCCTTGTCTCTCTTTTTTAAAGTTTCTTATTGTTTTCGATGCTTCCGATATTTTTGTTCCTCCTGTACATCGATCTATTTCGTCACACTTCCTTTCCCATATCTCGTTTTTGATTTTCGCTACTTCTTTTTTACTTCCCTGTTCCATCCTGCATATGTCATTCTGTCTTGTTCCGTTTTAGTATCAAGCCATTTTTGATATGCTATCTTTTTTGTTTGACCAATTCTTCTATTTTTTCTGTCCACCCTTCTTGGTTTTTCTGTCTTTTTTGTCATGCATTCTCAATGCTTCTTCTGCTGCTTGATGTACGACCATTTTGATCTGACTGTATAATTCGGTACTACTTCCGTTTTGTATCATTCTTAGTTTATTAGCCAACCTTAATTTATATAGAAACTGGGTGGACTCCTGTTTGAAACTTTCAGGGTTATATCTGCGCTCTTCTAGTTTCTTATGGTTGTTTTCTTTTCCTGGTTTCCTATTAGTTGTTGTCCTTCTATGCCTTACAATTACCTTAGCAATTAGTACCTGATGGTCAGAACCGCATTCTGGTCCACGATATACCCTTACGTCCGTTCTGCTTAATTTTGAATTCTGTCTTTCGATAACGTAATCAATTATAGAGCGAAGATCTCTAGACGGCAGTATCTACGTAAACTTGTGGGTATCTTTGTGAGGGAAAAAACCGTTCATAATTTTCAACGACACGTGGTGGCATAGGTCAATTAAGCGTTCTCCGTCATCATTTTTAACTAATTCTCCATATCTGCCCACTACTGTGCTGTTTTCTTATCTACCTGTACGACCGTTCAAGTCCCCCGTCATAAATATTTCTGTATTATCTTTAATAGCTGATAGTACGTTGGATAACTGCTAGTAGAACTGATGGTATATCGTGTGCATAGCGGAGCGCTGCGGACGCCGGTCAAACGGTATTCGTAGTCCAGCACAACCGCGCTGGTCAGTACTCGGATGGGTGGACCAATATAGTGCCATATGCAACCGATCGTGCTTCGGAGGGTACGTAAAACCGTCGGTCCCGGTTGTCATACAAACATCGTTGACAATCGTAAACCTTGTAGTGGCACTTCTCTTCTCTGTTCGACGGGTTAGGTTAGCCTCCTGCCCGGCATACGTGCAAAGAGGGCTCACAGAACCTACTCTGTTGTAGGTAATTAACAGGCCATTGGCCTATATACAGAAGAAAAAGAAGAAGAAGAAGAAGAAGAACTGATGGTTTTGAAGTGTATCGGCGTCATTGCTGGGGGCGTATACTCCTACTATTACTATACGTCTACCATTTTTCTCTAGTTCTAGTTTTATCAGCTGTTCGTCAATGACTTCCCAGCTTTTTATATTTCCCTTGAAACTCTTATGCACTGCTACCGGAACTCCCCTTTTAACTCTAGCATCCTTTTGTACACCACTATAGAAGTGAATATAATTTCCTAATGTTTGATTTCCTTGTCCTTTCATCTTCGTTTCAGTGAGGGCGCAAATGTCTATTCTGATTTTTTCCAGTTCTTGAAAAACTTCTGTTTGTATCGTTCTTCATCCTTCAATATTCCACGAAGCAAATTTCATTGTCCGTTTTCTGTGAAGGTGTCGTCGTCTTTTAGCCGTCTAAAAGACGACCCTAAATTTAACTAAGTGAAATACGATCGTCGCCTCAGCTGGGGTTTAACCCCACGACCGATTTAGCCGCATTTCACTATTACCTCGACTGACAGCGCTTTTTCGCACTGCCCCATCGAGGTCCCTCATTTATTATACCTCATTGTTATCAACATCTCAATATCGAAGGACAATCGGGAAAATTTCCACTTCTAATTGTCCACTTGTTTTGGCCCCTGAATGAAATCCCAAAAGAACGGCCGTCGGTTTTGAGACACTCTATATATTGTTGATACTACTACCGACTTAACGACTTGTATTATA
>JABXWE010042467.1:0-12538 GCA_014611495.1 Limonius californicus | reverse complement strand
TTTCGTTGCACAGCATTTACAACACCAAAATGTCGGATACGAAGGACGTCCAAAAAGTTTGGTGCTTAAATAAAATGCTGCAACGTTACAATTTCCTAACCCGTTATAGTTGTACGCAAATTAACTAAGGGAGTGTACGAATTAAAATACGCTTAATTGAGTGCACTTACCTGTTGGCCCCAGTCAATTTGCCAGCACGTGGCGGTCGCCGGAATTCAAGGTTAGAATCCCGTAAGTGAACCTCTCTATACGTCAAGACACCAGGACACTAGCCGCAAACCACCCCGAGAACCATAGCTTACCGCCTTCTCAAAGACCACTTCAAAAATTAACAATCTGTCTGTCAGCTGTTTGGATCGGCGAAGGTGTAAAGTGTGCCTTCCCAACGACGTACTGGCCGCCCGTTTCGACTAGCGGCGATTTTCAATTACCCGTAAATGTAAATTTCGCCTACCCGAAATACGGTATAATTATTTTATTACAGAATAGCAGTGTACGAATCTAACCTATGTGATTTCCACGTACTTTCAGTAAAGTGGTATTTAATCTAATTTTGGTTTGACGCAATTTGGGTTGTCTACCAAGCTGTTCCCATAAACCGCGTTATTTGTATATAATTCCTTTATTAAGAGATTTCTCCCCTGTTAATGTTTATCTTATTTTCATTCCGTTGTATAGGAAAGTATTGCATTAACCTTCGGATGACCAGGTGGGGTCACTGTGTGACCCCAACGCTTATTTTTTTGTTGTATTTTTCTAAGTGTTTGATTTTGCAGCTTTATTATTTTTTTAGCTGCGTGTTTCACCTTCCCACAAATTATTGTAATACATTTATTTTCAAAATCAATACACTTAATTGACAAAAAAACTTTTTCAGGTTGGGGTCACTTAATGACCCCACGTGGTCGTCAGTGGTATAACTGGGTTTGCTGATGTAGAGTGCAACTATTCTTTTATGCATGTCCGATATTCGTCGAGACCTGCATCTAAGCGCGTTCGAACATGTTGTGACTTGTTGCGACATGTTTGATTAGTTGAGTATATATTAGTTGCAGAGTGAGTGTTGTATACAGTTCATAATTACACGATGTCGCGTAAACCTCTAACTCAAGCCGAACTTGAAGAATTGGCGAATGAAGGATTAGATGATATTCCTGATGAATTAGAATTATCAGAAAGTGAAGACGTGTTACTTGAAGACAGTGATAGTTATAATGTTGACAAAGCCGGTGGTGAATCATCTGAGAATTCCAGTAGTGACTTATCTGACGAAGAGGATGACAATTGGGCAAATACTATTTTGACCAAGGATGGTACACGGTGGTCAAAAAGTAAACCATCTGTAAGACGGCGCCCTGCAAGAAACATTTTGACCAACAAACCGGGACTTACAAAGTATAGTGAAAACATTACGACATCTTTGGAGGCATTCGAGTTATTCATAACTGAAGAAATTTTGGATCTACTAATTCAAGAAACCAATCGTAGAGCTATTTCGTTGAAAGGAAATGAGTGGAAAAACGTAAGTCGCGTAGAAATGAAAGCATTTTTTGGTCTACTGATTATTGCTGGTTCACTCAAAGCATGTCAGGAGCCCATTTTAGAATTATGGAGTCATCAAAATCCTGAATTACAACGTATGATTTTTTCTGCAACAATGTCACGAAACAGAATGAAAGATTTACTGAAATTTATTAGATTCGACAATCTAGAGACTCGACCTCAACGGCGAGAAAGAAGCAAATTAGCAGCATTTGAGGATATACTGAACAAGTTTGTTTTGAACTGCAAGAAAGCGTATATTCCTAATGGTGACGTTTGCGTTGACGAGCAGCTTGTTCCATTCCGTGGCAGGTGTCCATTCCGAGTGTACATGAAATCCAAACCGGCCAGATATGGGATAAAGATATGGACACTATGTAACGCAGAAGATTCGTATTGCTGGAATATGCAAATTTATACAGGAATGGTAAATAATGTACCAGAGAAAGAACAGGGTAAAAGAGTTGTTTTAGATTTGGTGGAAGGTTTGTCTTCAGGTTATGGAGTTACTACCGATAACTTTTTTACATCCCTAGCTCTTGCACAAGAGTTATTGAAACAAGGGAAAACTTTAAACGGAACGATGCGTCAAAATCGAAAAGAAGTTCCTCAAGAATTCCGTCCTAATAGAAATCGTGTGGTACATTCAACGGATGCTGTGTTTTTACAAGATGCTATGATGATTTCCTATGTTCCCAGGAAAAATAGAAGTGTAGTATTGCTATCAACCCAGCATTTTGACTTGGATATATCAGATGAAACAACGGATTTCAAACCACAAGTCATACTTGACTACAATAAGTGCAAAGGGGCTGTGGATTCCTTGGATCGCAAGGTGGGGGAATATACATGTTCTCGTAACACTAAGCGTTGGCCATTAGTTTTGTTTTTCCATATTCTGGATTTGGCAGCTATCAACGCATTTACTTTGTTCACCAACAAGTACAAGGATTACGAAAAAGGTAAAACATTTAGAAGGCGGTTGTTCCTTCAAGAGTTGGGAATGAAATTAGTAAAACCACTAATAGCTATACGACCTCAAGCACGGCTACCTAAATACATAAAAAACGCTATTACTATGATTTTGGAAACTCAAGCTACTGACGACGAACAAGAATCAAGTGTGCTAAGTGAAAAAGTGGACATTGCTACAAAACGCGGTCGTTGTGTTATGTGTCCCAGAAATCTGGATAAGAAAACAATGAATAAATGCGATAAATGTAATCAGTTTATTTGCAAGAACCATGTCACTGTAGTGAAATCAAAGATATGTACTTCGTGCAATGAACAAAATAACTAATTTCAGTGAATCGTCTGCATATGTAACTTATTATTTTTTCTTGCGATTGCACTTATTTGTTCTAATAAATGTTTTCTAACTATGTAATAAGTTTTACTGAACGTAAGCACTCAATAAAAATTATTAACTTGTGGGGGTCACTTAGTTACCCCACCTGG
This sequence comes from Limonius californicus, assembly GCA_014611495.1. Lineage (NCBI taxonomy): Eukaryota > Metazoa > Arthropoda > Insecta > Coleoptera > Elateridae > Limonius > Limonius californicus. Next base: position 9,538 of record JABXWE010042467.1, on the reverse strand, counting down.
CCGTTGATGTTTTATATTTCACCTGGTCATCCGAAGGTTAAGTATGTTAAGAAAAATAAGTTAAAATTTCATATTAAGTTTATTTAATTGTACATATAGGTAATTAATTAGTTTTAGTAATAAATGATGAAATTCCATACGGTGTATTCGTTGGAGATTGTACCTGCATGTAATTAACAAGTATAAATAATAAATGGTTTAATCCACTGCCGTTGTATAGTTTATTTAGTTTTCAACGATAACCTGGCTTTCCAGGTCCCAGCTGTGCGTTTGGAGACCAGCACAATCAAGAAGGTGACAATGGGCCCATCTGGGGACCACGAGACAACGGACCTATCTGCGAACCCGCAAACAGATGCGACCCACCGAGCCAGACCTGACCCCCCGATGATAAGAGCTATCAGCAACTGATTAGTACTCCAGCATTTTTCCTCTCCAGGGCCCAGATGTGTGACAGCGTCCGTAAATGGGGCATAAAGTTTGATGGGACCAGCGACTCCATATCTTTTCTAGAAAGGGTTGAGGAGCTATGCAAGTGCTATAACTATGACAAGCGGGACCTACTCCAAGCGTTGCCTGAACTGTTCAAAGACAAGGTGTTATTATGGTATCGCAATAACGAAGACACTTGGGAGTCCTGGACCGACTTCGTTCATAGCTTCCGAGTACAGCACCTGCCACCTCGGTTCCAGTTTAGGCTTCAGGAAGAGGTCCGAAGCCGCACGCAGGGCCAGAGAGAAGTCGGCGGAGAGTACGTGACAGCCATCCAAACGCTAATGCGCAGGCTGGGCACGATGTCACCAGGACGACAACTAGAACGCATCTACGAAAACCTACGACCAGAATATAAGCTCTATATTAAACGTAAGGAGTTCCGTAACTTACCCGAACTGCTTCAAGAAGCCAGAGAGTATGAAGCGCTTCAAAGCACCACCGAGTCCTTCTGTCCACCCCCAGCACCGGCTCAAGCCTATGTACCCGAAACCGCTTACTACCCAAGAAAGCCAAAGGTAAGCATTTCCCCCGCTAACCCTGTAGGTATCCCCAGAACCCCATGACCAATGTGTTAGTGGTTCCACCTACAGCCAGCGATCCTACCCGGATGGAGGTATGCTGGAGATGCGGTCAAGCAGGGCACTATCGCAGGCAATGCAGAGGACCGTCAACGCTGTTCTGATCCTGGTGCGGCAGAGAGGGTGTCCTGTCCCGAGATTGCCTCTGTAAACGTCCGGAAACGACCAACGCCGGCCAAAACAGTAAGGCAGTTCCAGCAGAAAGCGGCCAGAGCCCGACCCGTCACCCCAACCTCCGAGTGGACCCAGTGGCTACAAACTATTCAGGCGTTCGTACAGAAGCCCAAAACAAGTCCACGGCCGTTACCGCCCTTGATCCCAGGCTGTTTATAAACATCCGAATAGAAGACCGCCACTTCTTTGCCCTCATTGATCCTGGGGCCGCAGAATCTTATATTGGTAACAAAGTGCAATATCTGCTACAGCAACGGGGTATACCCAATGTGGGGCGACCCGAGCCGGGGTGCAACTCGCTGATGGTACCATTGTAGACACCGAAGGTACCTATTCCTGTTCCATCCATGTGGGTCCGTGCTACATTCCCTGGAGATGGAGCTACCTGTCCACCTTAAGTGCCGAGGTCATTCTAGGTATGGATTTCTTAAATTCCACCCAAGCCGTCCTGATCCCCACCGAGCAGAAAGTAATTATCCAGGGAGTTCCCTTTGAACTCCACCAGCGACCGTACTGTCCCGGACAAGGGGGCCTGAAACCATTGAGTACTCACCAGCTGGAGGAGTTGAATTCTTTCCTAGAAACAGAACTACGTCAATTCCAGAAGATTCAAGGGCCCACACTTTTAGTACAGCACCAAATCAAATTAAAAGAGCATGCGGAACCAATAAAGCAGCGGTATTACCCCCGCAATCCCGCCATGCAGGCCATCATCAACAGCGAGGTTGATCGAATGCTAGCAGATGAATCATCGAGCCATCCTCCAGCTCGTGGAGCTTACCCGTAGTACTAGTCCGAAAGTCCACCGGGAAGTACCGATTTTTCATAGACTTCAGGCAGGTAAACCAAGTGACACAGACGGATATCTACCCATTACCCTATATTCAGAATATATTAAACAAGCTCCGAGGGGCCCAATGCATTAGTACGTTGGACTTAAAGCAGGGATACTGGCAAGCTCCACTCACCGCCGAAAGCAAACTCATAACCGCTTTCACTGTACCCGGATGAGGGCTGTTTTAGTTCAAGGTCATGCCATTTGGGTTACACTCTGCTCCTGTCACGTTCCAGAGTTTTTTTGATAGTGTTATCGGCCCCGAACTGTTTCTATTACTTAGACAACATAATTATAGTCGGTAACACCTTTACGGAACATCTAAACAATCTTAAAGAGGTCTTTAACCGCCTTCGAGCCAGCGGGCTACAATTACAGCCCGAAAAATGCATATTTTGTAGGTCAGAATTAAAATATTTAGGGCATGTCGTCAACCGGAGTGGAATCCAGACCGATCCGGAGAAAGTGGAGGCCATTACGAGCATGCCCGTTCCACATACTACCCGAGCGATACGACGCTTCCTGGGCATGGCGTCCTGGTACCGGAGGTTCATTCCTGGGTTCTCCCAGATAGCCGGACCATTGACGGAGCTCCTACAGAAACAGGCAAAATTTCAGTGGACCGAGAAACAAGACCAGGCATTTAATATTTTAAAGCGAGCATTTACATCCGCTCCTATTTTGGTGTGTCCTAACTTCCTAAGTTTATTTAATTGTACATAAAGGTTATTAATTAGTTTTAGTAATAAATAATGAAATTATATATTATACATACGGTGTGTTCGTTGGAGATTGTGCCTGCATGTAATTAACTGATGCAAGTATAAATAATAAATGGTTTAATCCACTACCGTTGTATAGTTTATTTAGTTTTCAACGATAACCTGGCTCTGAGCTACCCAGAACACTCCAACTTCCAGACTAAAGGGTTGGACTGTTACAGTATTATAATTATTTAATTCTATAATAAAATTTGAAAATAAGCTATAATTGCTCTGCGTATTCTATCATCTCCCCCAAGTCTGGTTTCATTTTCAGCATCTTCTGCAGGATGTACTGCTTCATTTGCTTCGTCTTCTAACAGATCAAAACTTGTTGTGCATGCAATATTGTGAATTATTGCAGTAGCTATAACTATTTTCTGTGCCAGTGGTAAATGACACCTAATCCCTGTGGTTAAAATTGGGAAACGTCGGTTTCAAATTCCGAAGGTTCGTTCGACGACATTCCGCGTTCTGATCTGCGACTCATTGTATAAATTTTCTGCAGGGGTCTGCGGATTATTTAATGGAGTCAGAAGATATGGTTTTACAGGATATCCACTGTCCCCTAAAAGTAGCAGGTCCCCCATTTCTCCAATTTCAAATCTCATTCTCGCTGCAGAATTATTGAAAATGTGGGTGTCATGAGCAGATCCTGGCCAATTCGCCACTACATCCATTATTTGGATCTTTGCGTTGCACACTGCCTGCACGTTTAAAGAAAAATAGCCTTTCCTATTACGACAGACTTCTGTGTTAGGGCCACCTAGAAGCAAACCACAATATTATTGATTACATACAAAATGGAATTTGAGCTTCTGCAATACCTGGTGATAATGATTTAATATGTGTACAGTCTAATGCACCAAAGACTTTTGGAAAACTGGCAATGCTGCCACACTCTGTAACTCCGTCGTGTTTCTCGGCAAGGTTGGGTGGGAATCGAATGTATTCCCCTCGTAACTCCACAAGTGCATTAATTACCTGCCAGTTGCCAGAAATCTTAATGCCAAAAGAAACTGGTCGAGAGGTGAAACTACATGATTCCTGAAAATTTCAATTTATAACATTTCAAACTATTTATAATTATCGTCACCGTACCTAGCTGTTTGATGTTCTAATCTATGTTGAATTCTCAACAATAGATCTGACACAGTTTCTTTAGAGATCCGAAATCGATTTAAAATTCCCAATCGTTCCACTTATTAAAATGATTTACACGTAGGCGAACGCGGTATTCACGAGGGCCACGATTAGCTAAATCTGCCATCGCAATTAAATCTGCCTCAACCATGTCATCTAAGTTATTGAAAAATTCCATCACACTTCTTTACGTTACTAACAGTTTAATAAACAGAAAACACAATGACACTTATTAGGTTATGTAGGAACGATTGGAAATGCAAAACACGACCTCAATCGGTTATGATCCACTACAATCGCGACGTTAATAGGCAGGCCGAATGATTTATTAGGTAGTTGAAGGTACTAATAACTTATTCGCCAAATATCTGCATAAATTCAACAAATAAGCACTATTGAGAGGTGGAAAGACGCGCATATCAGTTATTTGGTAAATAAATTCTATTAGCAACTTTATTAGTAGATTGAAAGACCGGGCCTTAGAGAAATAATGAACCGTGAAGTAACTGGAAACGAGTTCAGGATTCACTTCCAGAGCGCAGGTTTAGGAGAAAACCTTCTAAGGCTAGTTTTTTTTTAATGATAACAGTAGAAATGAATTCATTGAAACTTTAAATGACTTGCATGACAGATAAGAAAGCTCAAAGAATATTTAAATTGTTTTTCTAACCGTTGTTTTGTTTTTGCATAGCCCGCCAGCCTCATCTTCTGATTCATCGTCAAGGGACAGCGGCATAGATTTCTATAACTAAAAATTACTTTTTGTAATAATTCCTTATGTTTTGTAAAGTACAGTTGCAGTTAATTATACCAAGACCTTTGTTTTTTAGAAGCTCATCCATTTAAACATAAAAAAATATGTTTTACAAGTAATCGCCTTCAGCTTCATAACACTTCTGAGCTTTGCCATCTTAAATCTATGCTAATTAATTATAATAATTATTACATATGTAAATGGATATAACTATAAATTTAAAAGAGGAAGGTGTATCTACAGTTCATTATAAACAAAACGATGAAGAGTCTGAATTTATCCTTGATAAAGAAGAATGTAGATTATTAGAAAAAATTACTATGATCTTAAACACAAAGTTACCTCACGAAGCCATAAAAAATATATATTAAATCATTAACAAAACGCATACATAATTTTACATTTTTTCTGCTTGTTTTGCATATTGTCATTGTCTGTTCTTTTATAACTTTAAAATCAAATAAAAATGAACCTAAGTTATTCGCTGTTAATCTAACCCTTTCGCTACTAGATCTGGACTTGCAAAGTGAGGTTTTAGTTTAATGCGTGCTCTCCATTTATATACAGAAAAGACCTTGATGAGGTTCACGTTCAAAATTTGTTCTACATAGGCAGTTGAAAACGAAAAAAGAAATATACAGCCTGTTTCAGAGTAAGCGCCTTATTTTTTTTAGCCACACTATGGGTACTACTTTCAAAATTTGGCAGTAATATCTTTCAGGACATTCTCTACACGATGGTGATATCAGATTTTCAATTGGACGAATTATTTCAAAATGGCGACTTTCAACTTTTTTTTTAAATGGAATGCTATCATTTGTTTTTATTATTGAGATCCTAAAAACATTCTTTTTACGATATTATTTCGTTTTTCTTAAAAATTCATTTCTTTCCCTATCAAAAAGCAATCTAACATTTTAATCTACTTTTTGAAACTCAAAATTAAAAATTTACATCAAATAAAAATTAGGTATTTACAAATAATGCTCGAAATGTTTTCCTTCTTTTTCAATACATAAATTGAAACGTCGTCCAATGGAGCCAATAGATCGAAGGATAATTTCCGGAGAAATTTCGTTTTTGCAAGTACGAATTCTCTCTTGCATATTTTCAATAGTTGTTGGTTCAACGATGTACACCTGGGATTTTACATACCCCCAGAGAAAAAAGTCCAGTGGTGTCATATCAGGCGACCTGGTGGCCAACCAACTGGTCCTCCACGGCCAATCCAACGGTTCTCGTATCGATTATTTAAAAACTCCCTAACTGGAAGGGCATAATGTGCTGGAGCGCCATCTTGCTGCCACCTCAAATTATTTCTGATATTTTGTGGGAGTTCATTTAGATGATTTTGAATTTCATTTTCTAATAAATTGAGGTAATTCTCTCCATTTAGTCTATTAATAAATATTGGCCCAACAATGTGCCGTCTTATAATTCCACACCACATGTTTAAACTCCATCGATGTTGACAACGTCGCTCACGGGTCCAGTATGGATTTACATTATCGTAATAATGCATGTTATGTCTTACAACAACAGCATCATTTCGAAAACTTGCTTCGTCCGAAAATAAAACGTTGTTAAAAAAGTTTCCATTTTGTCCTATCTGTTGCAAACCCCAATGTGCAAAATTATTTCTTAACAGAAAATCATTTTCGGTTAATTCTTGGTGAAGAATCATTTTGAATGGGTGAAATTTATTTATTTTTATTATCCTCCAGACCGAAGTATGCGATATTCCAACCAAATTTGCAATCTCCCTAGTACTGACATGGGGATTCTCAATAATGTATAGCATTACCTGGTTTTCGTTGTCGTCATTGCAAGCAGGTGGGTTTGCATGTACTAGGTTAAAGTTTAATTGTTTCTTTTGTGTCTACCGCTACTTGATATTGGACAAAAATAACATCGAGTGTAAAACATTCATGCGCTACTAGATTAAAATGTTAGTTTGCTTTTTGATAGGGAAAGAAATGAATTTTTAAGAAAAACGAAATACTATCGTAAACAGAATGTTTTTAGGATCTCAATAATAAAAAAAATTATGGCGTTCCATTTAAAAAAAAGTTGAAAGTCGCAATTTTGAAATAATTCGTCCAATTGAAAATCTGATATCACCACCGTGTAGAGAATGTCCTGAACGATATTACTGCCAAATATGTTGAAAGTAGTACCCATACTGTGGCTAAAAAAATAAGGCGCTTACTCTGAAACAGGCTGTATATATATTGCAGTGTTACACCCTTCAAAATAGCTAAATTCCTATTTACTATCAAATACTGAAGCCATTTGTAGCTTCCCCTTATGTTAATGAGTCACACACACACACACACAGATTTGAAGCGAGGCTATTCGTTTTCCTTTTCGATGAGTCTTCGGATTGTAATCGGGTGGAATTGCAGGTTTTTTTGTACCCTCCGGGTATTTTCATTGGTTTTTCCTTCTAGATGTTATGTTGTAGCCTTGCAATGGATTTTTCTTGTATTTGAGCTGTAATTTCAAAGAACTTTAGGATTTGTTGTAACGATGTGACTGACCGATATAAATTTGGAACTTTTAACACATGTAGGTGTTTGTTCATACTTGTTTTATGTTGAATAATTGTGTATTGGCATTAGAGGCAACATTACGACGTATTTCCTCTAGCAATAGAGTTGTATTTGTTTGTTTATTTTTAAAATGATTGAAATGTCATCGACGAATAATGAAATTGCATGAAATATGGACTTTTGATGTTTAGAACTAGTTATTTAACTATGTGTTATGTTACTGTGGTTGATTAAGTTGCCTTTAATCATGTTTTCGTTAGAAACAATCCTGTATTTATTTAAATATTTGTGCCTTCAGCTAAATTTTACAATTTTGATGATGCTCCTGCAAAATTTAGTATTTTATTGTATTCCTTAGGGAAAAGTTTTGTGTTAATTAGCTGTATTATGAAACAGGGCATCTTTTGGTCTTTGATTTGTGCGAAACAACTTTGTATTTATTTATTTATTTGTATTTATTTGGTTTATGACCTTGGAAATTTCTAAATTGTCTAAATTCTTTATATTTGTGTGTGTGTACTAGGCTAAATTGTTTTTTGTAGGATATTTGAGTGTGTGTAGTTTGATTTTTGTGTGTTTGTGTGTTTGTTTATTGTTAATTTGTTTATTTATTGTTAATTTTTAAGTTTTGTTAGGTTAGGGTTAATTTTTTTATGCATCATGTGGGATATCAAAATTTTCCTTTTTTGGTTTTATCCTAGCATGATGCATAAGGAAGTTATTTTAGATTTAAGATTTTTATGTAAATTTGGACCATTTTCATGCTAGCCTCCCATTGGTCAATTTTCATAGTTGACCAGTTTAATTGACGTTAATTTGTTTTAAGATGCAAAGTTTTTTCTGGTTACTATAGTAACGATTATGTTTTGTTGAGAGGCTATATAAAGGAATTTTGGAAAAAGCGCGTCACTTATTAACTTCTTATTGACTTCTTATTAACTACTTATTCAATAATTTGCTACGATTACTTGTATTTTATGTGTGAAAATGTTGTACACATTGTATATTTATCTACGTTAATCTCCTGTTCTGTGTGTGTTGAATGTTCAAGTTAAATAAATAATTAATAGAGTTCAAGTGCTTTATTTACCTGTGCTTCGTATAAGCTCAACTACGTTTATAAGTGAAACAAAGTTAATACTTACTCAATTGATTTGGTTCTGTCAAGTGCTATGTTCACCTTAATTAGACTGTCAAAGTGCTTCGTCTTTCTGAAAATCCATTGATTATTAACTGGGGATCAAGGATCGATAAATACAATCTGTTTGATACCATCACATAACCTATAAAGTGTTGGGATATCATATTTGGAATTACGATTGCTACAAATTTAACTATAAAAGGTAAAAGCTATTGACTTTCCTGAATCCTGTAACATCGAGAAAATTCCTGTGTGGAATTGGGAGGCCATTCAAGACTGAATTATGGAATTATAAGCAGTTTTGTGACATCGCCCGAATACAATGAAGCAGATGAGCGACATTTTTATCCGGCCGAGTTCAAAGCAGACCGGCGCAGTGATATTTTCATCACGTATGATTTAGAAGTCGTCTCAAGATTAGTGAATCATTGGTGTAAAATGTGTTTCATATCGATTTGATAATTAGATTATTTTATTCTGTATTAGTTCATTTGTGTTACATGCTTAACTTTGGAAACTTTATTGCAAAGACGTTTTTGTTTATTCGAAATTCAAACGATTTTATTACATTTCCAAATTTAAATTTCATTTCTAAATTAATTTGTCGTTATTCTTAAATTTCCACTAATACAAGCCTGAATTTGCAAACCCAGCTGATTGCAACCTTTATTTTATTGAACCCTGAGATTTATTTTAACAATTTAATTATTATTTCCTTTCAAAATTCAAGCAAAATTTGTTTACAAGAGTCTCGATTTAAATATTTGTTGTGTGTGAATGATAACATTTTCATATTTAGCTCTCATCATTTATTTATAACTGTACAATTTATATTTACATTAATAATCTTATTTTGACGAGTGTAACACACAGCAATATATATATATATATATATATATATATATATGCTGTGGTTGGTTTCCAGGAATTCTTCCGCGTAGCAACTTCTTGGTCCTGGGACGGACCGGCTGGTTGTCTTGACGACGTTTCGGCAAAGTCACATTTGCCATCTTCAGGTCTTGTCGGATAACTTTCTGCTGATGCTTCTTGTAATACGACTGTTGACGTTCGTTTCTGCTGGAGCTATATATACTTCTTGGCCGTT